>JAEIIU010044176.1:0-51772 GCA_018874675.1 Drosophila baimaii
GATGACTCCTTCACTGCGTTGCAAACATCATGGCAAAACTATAATACCCTCTGCAAGGGTATAAAAACTCCGCCACACAACATCATTTTGATGGATCATACACACACCCAGTATTGTGTGTGTGTGTGGAACGCCAACACAGAACCTGCTGCTGCTGCTGCTGCTGCCTCTTCAGACACTTATGAATTGTTAATTGCTCAGCTTGGCTCTTGATTTCCGTTCACCCAGCCCAAATGTGTCATCGTCATCATCACCATTACCAATCGGTCTCATCCGCAAGTTGTTCCCAATTTATTGGGCATCCAACTTGAGTGATTTATAACGATTTCCCTTCCTGTAATCAGGCAATGCCCATGCAAAATCTCACACATTTGTCATAAAATGTGGAAAATTTCCTAGAAAGCCCAAAAAGAAAAAAAAACACACGCCTACATATGTATCTTCCATAATTATATGCCTTATTTCCGTTGGCCCCAAAACCCTGTGTGTGTGTGTATGTGTGTGTGTGTTTGGGAGGCCCTGAAAATGTTCCACGTTTCGGAAATTTTATTTACATGGTCAGAACGTGACGAAAATTAAAATTGAATTCAATTTATTTCTATACTAAATTATGTTTAATTTTGGAAGGGCTTTTAAATATATGAAGTCATAATTTGCTCGGCGAAAGGCATTAAAACTTAACAAGTTTATTATGTTATTTATGATTTAAGTGCAGAGAAAGAATATATTAAATTATATTATATAAATTTTATATGTAAATTGATATATACATTTATTAATAAAGCAAGAGAAAGGTCTTCTAAGTTACATAGTTTTGAAATTCAAATCAGGTATTAAACATCCTTAACTTATTATTTTTTCAGTGTGTGTAGAGTTAAGCAAAATTCTAAATATAATGCCAATTCCCTTTACTTTTTTCTGTGTAACAATATAATTAATAAACTTAAAAAATAATCTTCTTAGGTCTTTTCTCTCCCTATCTAAATTTTTTCTATATAATTCCGCGGCTCTTTAAAGCAATTATAGCTTGAAAAAAATCTTTAAAGGCCCCTCCGCTCTTCAGTCAATGACTTTTACAACAAAAAAAAAGTTTTTTAATTTAATTATGCGCACACACACACACACACACACACACACATAGGCAGACACAAAACTACTTTTTAGCATTTGGCGCGGGTTCAGTGAAAAGAACACACAAAGTGAAAATTTTGTGCAACAGCTGGAAATCTAAGGGAAGTTTGTTGGGCCTCAAAGTCGGGGGAAAAAGAAAGGAATGGGAGAAAAAAAAGCAAAAAGGTGGGCCAGGAGTTGCTTTTTATTTAATAAATATTTTTCTCTCTCTTTTGCCAGTTGAGAGCACAGCAAGTATTTATGACTCTGCCGCTGGTTGGATGAGTTAACATCAAAAGGCAACAAAGTTGAAAAAAAAAACAGCAGAAGAAAAACCCGAAGAAAAACAACGGCCGCTCTTCTGTGAATGTTGAGCAAAAGTCAAATATAATCCGCAAATGAAAATGAAATTCAATTTGCCAACACACAAGTCATGTTGAAACAATTGGAAAAGCCAACAAAAAAGAGTAGGGGAAAAAAACGGAAAATATTCGACGTTCAAATGTTTGCTCTGTTTTAATTGAAAGTCAACTAAAAAAGTTGAAAGTTGCCTTTCAATGTATCACGTTTTGTGCTTACCCAATGCAAATCCGTTGGGAAAATCATCACGGTTTCAATGGCACTAAATATTTGAAATAATCCGTAAATAGTCCGAAGCCTTAACTCGTTCGAAAAGCATTTAACAATGAAATCCTTTCAAGAGTTTGTGTTTTTTTTTGGTTTTTCGTTCGATTTTCGAGAGACACCGCGCTGGATGCTGGTTAAGATCAGCCCGTACCGCACCGACATCCATTGACGACTATTCAAAAATTCTGTCGACCAAAGATTTTCACGACACCATAGTCCGCCTAAACATTTATTTTGTTGCTGTTGTTTTTGTTGTTTTTTTTCCCCATCACATATGGCGAAAACAAGCCCAGTTCACGGGTCCGTCGTCGTTGCTGTGTGTTCTACACATGCTTGTGAGCACATGCAAAAAGTATCTGAGTCTCAGTGTCTGTGGCCGAGTATCTGTATCTCTGTATCCGAGTATTCGAGTATCTGTTGCGGCGCATTGTCGTCTGCCGTGACGTGACACACATGTGGGCAATTCTAAGCAGGCAGCAGCCAGCAGCAGGCAGGCCATGAAGATTTTCGCTGTTGCTGTTCTTGTTTTGGCCAAACATGTGCCTACGGTTTTTGGCTTTTATGGTTTATGTGTTAATAAGGCGACCTTCATGACCAAAGAGCTGAGATTTTTCTACGCTTCTCTCCGTATAGTCATCGTCGTTTGCTTTTGGGGGGAGGGGCGGTCACAAAACAAACGCAACTTTTTGGCCTGGCTATGTGTGGCAATGGGCGTGGTAAATGAATAAAGAATGAGGAATGGCTTTTTATATCTTCTTTGCCACATCAAAAAGATACATAGTATTTACGGTCAAGTTTCTCAAGAATTCATTGGGGTCAGGCATTAAATCAAAGGCAACTTAAGGAGCCTAATTAAAAATGATTCTGAATATGTATAGTGAGGAAAATTGGCTATCATTTTGGGGCGAGAAACAAATCTTAAAATATTTGATAACTATTTAACCCCTTTTTAATGGTTAATTATGATATAAAAACTTAAGGAACTTGGTTTCAGTTGGGTGTTATCTTATATTATTATGATCTTAACTTATTAAACCAAAAGATTATAAAGTTAACTTTCAAAAAGAGAAGAAACTTGGAATATCTAAAGTTCTTTTGTGCCATAATCTAATTACAAATAGTATTTTTCTTTTATTATGTACGAAGATTAAAAGATTTCTTTAGATATCTAAAAGATAATCATATTTCTTCATGTGTGCCTCAGCTTGAACTCTTTCTTAATGGTTTACATATTTGACTACCCCGTGTGGACTTTTCCACTAAGCCCCTGGAGCAGCAGCAGTCATAACTCACAATCTCCTCAAGCAATTCGCCCCAATCGACCTTCAGCCCACTCCAGACCACCTCCAGTCTAGCCAAAAATATACATTCTATCATATATAATTTTTTTTTCGGGGCCAGTCTGTCTGACAGTCACTCAGAATGGCAAGCTGCGTTACATTTCGTTTCCTTTTGAATTGCCTGCTGCACACACACACTGGGTCTTGTCTTTTCAAAATGCATTTGGCAACGGGAAATGGAAAATGGAAATAGCACCTCAGTGGGGAGGCTGACCCAAGACCATTGCAGGCCGAAAAAGAGAACCTACAACCACCACGGCATGTTCACACGATAAAAAACGAAGAGATCCTGCCGTGCCAGGGGAAGATGAAATGAAATGAAATGAATAAGAGAGCAGCAAACCAGAACAAGAATTTGAGTTCTTCTTGTGGTTTCTCAGAAATTCATCATCATCATCATCATCTTCTTCTGTAGCATCGTGTTAGATGGTGGCCCTGGCCCAGGCGGCGTTGGGTCTGCCAAAATAATACAAAAAAAAAAAAACAAAAAAGAATCAAACTAAATGAAACAAACCTAGAGGGCCATGTGTGTGTGTGCAAAAAAGGGAAACGAGCACAGGAACCGAGGCGCACAAGGAGAGACCGCCCTTGAACTTGGGCCAGGAAGTGTTGGCCCATTGCCTGTCAGCCTAAATGTTCATTCCTCTTTGATCGTGTTGAGTTAGGGTATTCTCGGGGTGTTATTAAAAATGTAATAAATGTGGTTTTAATAGAAGAAATATTACTGAACTTGGAAATAATATTTTCAACATTGTTCTTATAATATATTTAGCTCTTAGAAGGTAAAATTAAAGGCAAGCTAATATCTATTTAATTTGTAAAAATATGTATGTTTTTTGGAACCAAGTATTTATAAAATATATCACTTTATGCCATCCTTTCTCTAGTCTAGGACTAAGAATCTAGAAATATTTCTGCCTCAGCAGGAACTTATGTTATAAAACATTATGCATTATTTATGTATATTTTATAAAACAATTAACAACATTGCAAGCCCTTTTCAGAAGTCTTCAATGCTTATTTTTATGAGTATCTCAAAAGGGTATCTCATAGTCATTGCATTCCCTGAGGAGACCACAATTGTGGCCCCTTGTTTTATTCTTAAAAATTCTATGCATATTTTTGCAACCTATCTATCTCACTCGGTGTGTGTGCACACCCGTCTCGCTCTCAAAACGATGGCGTCATGCGGGCTCGATAAAAATCATGGGGTTTTTATTTCTTTTTTTTTTTATTTTGACAGCTTCACGGGAGCCTTCAGAGAGTGCAATCTTGTCAGCAGAAGGAACTAGCTTCAAATGTTCCTGTATATCTTATATATATATATACATATCTATTAGCCGCAACTATGTAAGGTCACGCCTAGCTTGAAGTCGCCCCCTAAATAAAAAGCATCTTACATGCTGTTACCAGTCAACTTTGTATCTGAGTATCTGAGTATCTTCATATCTAGATTCTACACTTACACACACACTGGGTGTGTGCGAGTGTGTGACTTGTTGTTGCTGCTCGCCGTGCCTGATTATGACATTTAACATGAACACGTAGCGAGTGCAGCACATGCGAGCGACAGCCCTGGTATTTTCTGTATTCTTTCGGTATTTCTGTATTTCGTGCGCTGGTCACAGCATGACACGCCTGCCAGAGAGAGAAAAACTCAAGAAAACTGCAAGCCAGCAACATTTTTCGCAATTCTTTTCCGTCACATTGTTGGGTTTTCTTACAGAGAAAAGAAAATTTCGACTCTCTGAGGGTATTTTCATATAAATCTTTCACCTAAAACCAGGTAAAAGGAATTAAACAAGATTATTTCTTGATTTAAAAGGATAAAATAAATATTTTCAATGAGCGAGAGCCTTTACCTTTCTTATTAATATTTAAGAACATTTAAATCTTCATCAAATTCTAGTAGAAATAAGTTTGCAGTTGATATATTTTCAGTGTAGAATTCTTTTTGGCCTCAAAGTTGCCAACATTTGATGGGCACTTAGCAGAAAAATTAAAGTTCCTATTCATGACTGCCTTAGGAGGAGTTGACAGCCAATTGGCAGGAGAATATAATACTTATAAAGCTTAGGTCTTGCCTGAAATTCTTTGGAGTTATTGGGTAGATTGAACTTGAACTCACCTGCAAAGAAAAAAAAGATAAAGAAAACATTTAAACATAAAGCAAAAATAGATTAAACAATTAAATAAATACAAGAAAGTGGAAAGCCATATTGCCTGGATTAAAAAACAAAGCTTCATTAGTCCCATAATCCCTGTTACAACTCCCTAAGAGATTAAAGAAGCTATATATACGATCACTGACTGTTAATCAGGGCATTAAAAAAGCTGAATGAATGCTAAGAAGCTTAAAAAAATAATTACTTAAAAAGGTTTGTATATGACAAGCTGGAATGTGTGGTATTGATTTCCATTCCATTTCGATAGGCTAATTCCCATAAATCTTTTGTGTCTGAAGTTCTAAATCAGTCCACCTGCAAGGCCAGCTTATGCACTTTGTATTAATGTTATAAATCTTAAAAATAAAATAAAATAAAAATAACTAAAGTTTCTGAACAAAAAAAAATGTATGGATAAATACATTCACAAGCTGGCTCAAAAACGAGTTCTATTAAACAAAATCGAGTCAGTCAAGTGTGCCAACGACTTATTTGTCACTAGAGCTTGTTTTGTTTTGTATTTTGTATTTGTATTTTTTTATGGATATTTTATGTATCGAGTGTGTGGGCGAGCGGGCACTCGTTCTCGCCTCGGCTAAGGTCAGGCGTTCACCAGTGCGTATGAGTAATAATTTCTTAATTGTCGCATTAAATAATTAACATCGTGGGGGGGGGGGGGGCTGCACCCTCTATAAATAAAAGCTATAAGTCGCCAGCACTATTCCCAGCGCCTTTCAAGTGCAGTAATCTCTTTTGTTTGCACAAAAATTTTCTCTTGTTATTTTTTTGGGGCTACATTTTTGCCCGGTTCGCTGCCTTTAATTGTTTATGTAAATTAGAATTTTGTATTTGTTGTTGTTCTCTTGCTTTTTTTTTTTATTTTTTGCTGTGGCGGTTTACTGATGAGCAATTTAAATACACACGACGAGGAGGAAGTGAATGTGCGCATTGGCAGAAACGGAGGAAAGCTGAGTGAGTGAATGAATCTTTTGGCTAAAAGTAGCTCACACACACACACTGATTCAGCTGGCAAACAAAGGTGTGAAGTACATTAGCCAGCCAGTACTAACAAGAGTTTTCTGGTCAAGCCGCCAACTAAATTTGAATATCGATGACTGACTTTGAACAACCCTTTGCTTTTTGCAATCAAATTGGCAGCTGTTCGTGCGACAGGCTTATACATCATTCATCTTCATATGGGTGTGTGTGTCCAGGTAGTGGCCACTGGCCATCGGGCCTCTCTGCTTCCGTTTCCTGTCACTGTCCCCCCCTCGAAATTAGCCGTCAGTTAGCCAACTTTCAGTACTCGCTTTTGTCATCGTCTGGCCCTCTCCTGGGGTTGATTGAGAGAGTTGACAAGAGTCATCTCTGGCAGCGTTGGTCTGTTGCCAGGTCGGCCCATCATCATAGCACCTGCCCCTCGGCACCTGTCCATCCTATCCTATCCATCCATCATGTTTTCGACCAGCTCTCGACGCTCAGGTTCAATGCTTCAATTAAATTCGCTGTCAATCATTTTTTTTGAGGGTAACACTTTTTTGTCGAACGGGGGGGGGGAACAAAAAAAGATCGTGAGCAATTTTATGACTTGTTTTGATTAGGCGAAAATAACTGAAAGGCGTCTGTGGTTTATTTTGATTTTCGCTTGCTTTATTTTGGGCTCTAAGGTGCGAAAAGCTTTTAGGCAGTTAACTTGGCCAAATGTTCAAAGAAAAAGGGAAATCAAGAAACAATTTGTATATATTTTTTAAGTTTAAATAAGTTTCTTGCCTGAAAAACATTTTTCTTTTTTATTTACTGAGTTAAAATAATTCTCCTGTCTGTATTTACGTTGTTTTGTAGTTTCCTAGTATAAGTAGCCCTAAAATGTATTTTTAAATTTTTTATATAATGTAAAATCTACAAAAACTAAGGCATTTTCTTGAAACAACAACATTTCCTTTGTTTACTAGATTTATTTAATCCTCAAAGAATTTCAAAGTAAAGTCCAAGTTAGGATGATAATCTTGTATTCATTCAAAATTCTGTTATCATCTCTTACAATGGCTATTCTAATTTCCAAACCCGATTTCCGTCTCTTTTGTGAGTGTTGATCTTGAATCTTGGCCCCTTCATTTATCATCGATTTACACCTTTGTCGCTGAGTTTGTCGCCTGCGTCGCCCGCCCACTTTCCGATCCGATCCGATTCCGAATCCGATCTGGATACCAATCTTTCCGCCAGACAAAAGGCAGCTTGTTCGGCGTGCCGTGAGAACTGTGCCAGGTGAATAATGCCTCACCTCACCTCCGCTCGCCGCTCGCTCGACCATTGTCAAACGGAGGAAACTCCGGCACTGCTTTACCTATTTTCTTGTGCAATTATTTATAATAGCGCCCGGTTTTCAGGCATTAATGCTCGGGCCAGTTACCTCGATGCAGGTAGAACTCCTCCGCAGACATTGTCTCGGGCCCTGAGAGTTCATTAAGGGTAATGCATGCCAAAAAAAAAGAGGCAGGGAGGCGTAACACACACAGAGAGAGAGAGAGGGAGAAGAGACACTGTGTCTGAGACACTGGCGCTCACCCAGTGTGTATCCTGGTATCTGCGTATCTATGGGATGACGACGGCGGCGGCGTCCTTAATGAACGCCTGTCGCCTAGCACCTGCTGCAGTTCTTAAGAAAATGTTCCCTCATTTGTTCCCGAGGAGTGAAGCCCGTATCCTGGCAGGCAGGGAAGTGATTTGCCGCACAGCTCCTGCTCTGAGAACTGCTTGTAAATAATTAAATTGCACCGAGTCCTGGACAGTAATGGGTTATTGATTTTTTTTCGCCTTTAAAGGAGTTGGAAGCTGTTCAGCTGCAAGGCAGGGTTATTGATCTAATAAAATGGAGGAACTGAGACTCAACTTCAAGGCGTTTTAACATGGGAAAAAATTCCTTAGCATATTTCTTACTTATTTTTATTAAATTTAAATATAAAATACTTTACTTTATAAATAATAAAGATTAAAAAGAGGCTCTAAATATATTATAGGCTGTCCACATTCTCTTCCTCATCGCTGGTGGTCTGATCCCTAGTAGAGCCACTCAAGTGCCTCCTTAGGGTTTCCCCTTAAGACCTCCTAACTTCCGCTAATCAAAGCCATACTACTTGCAGTCCAGGAACATATACTCTTATGTATACATATATGTTTTCCCATCCCCTCATCATGCCTGAACAGAAGTCATACATGTGTTTCTGGCGCTTTTGTTTTTACCGCCTGTCACATATGTCATAAGCAAAGTAAAGAAGTCTCATATTTCCCCCGGCATTCGCTTATTAGCGTAGGTACTCGAAGGACCTACAGAGGGCAAGGTTGTTGTGTGAGTGTGTGTGTGTGCATGGGAAACCAACACCATGACTGCAACTGGTACAACTACCCCGGCCCCGCCTTGTTTATGACGTGCTAATGGGCGGTAAATATTTTGTAAGCTCCATTGATTTTCCACCACTGAGGAGGGGGCAAGGAAAGAAGCATCTCCTCCAAGTGGGTCACATGTAAAACGAAGAAGCCAAAGAATGATAAATGTTGCGAGGCAGTCAGTAACATTTCCCCCCAAAAGCATTTAACATAAATAAAAGTAGCTGCTATAACTTAATGGCTTTCATTTTCCAAGCCCATATATCCCAATAAAAACCCTCACTTCCTGGATCATAAATTGGCAATCCAACGCCCAGGCGCAAAACCTGCTCTTAATTTAGCCGCCTCATATGGCTACACAAATTAATAATTAATACACACAATATATATATATATAAATTTTTTTTTTTTGAGAAAACTCGTTGGTTTTCCGCCAAAATGAAAATGAAAAACTGGTCAGCCGTGTGAGTGAGTGACATTTGTGAAAACAACTTTGGCAGCCAACACTCCTCTGCTCAATGGAGCTCTCCTCTTCTTGAGAGTGAAATCTTGGCCAGGCTAAAAACAAGTGGCTGGAACATGTGGCTCAAGAGATTTACCAACAATGAGGCATCATCATCATTAACCGAGGCGGCGGTCTTTTGTCATTTTTATCACACAAAAGGCGACCGACCAGGCAGATTCAAGCACAAGTTTATGATAAATGAAATTCTTGGCCAAAAACTTTTGTTGTTCGCGCAGAAAAGGGAAAACGGAGGAAAACGGGGGAAAATGAGCGCGGAGATAGAGATAGACAGACACAGACAGGCTCTATCATTATTGTAATTTTGCAACAAAACACGCACGTTGGATTGTGGCCAGGCCAGCAGCAGGAGAAGGAATATGGCATTTGGTCTTTGGTTTTTTGGCCAGCTGACCAACAGACACCATGTGTGATTGATTGTAATTGAGGTTCGGTTCGGTTTAGTTGGTAAAAGTTGTAGCTGCTGGCCAGGCCGAGTGTCAATGTCAAGAGTAAAATGGAATTGGTCCGCACACACACTTGACACTTTTGTGTCCCAAAGAAACTGGGATTTTGCCATTAGTCAGCGTAACTTAAACTATAATTTGTTGTTCTGTCAATTAAACAAAAGATCTAGGTATGTGGAAAAGCGAATTAAAGTGATAATTCACAGGGGATTTTTGGAGAGGCTTAACCCAATTATATTTCTAGTTCTGGCATTTTGTAATTACCCCGGCTTAGTAGTTGACCCTCTTCACAGCATTTAAAGCGAAATGTAGACTCATCTAATTAACACAGAAAGCGGCGTTAAGCCCGGCAAAACTAAATAAATAAAAAATAATTTATACTGGCCGTTAGGGCAAAAAAATAAAATAAAATAAAACAAGCCCAGCTGAGGTTGGTTTTCTTTTCGTTCGGGCTGCCCAGCAATTTCACTTGCGAAAGAGAAAAGCCAGCGAGCTGAATTGAAGTTGAATTCAGAGTTTTCGAGGGCCATTTCGTAATGGTCGGCGAGTGAGAAGAAGCTCAAATGCACATTAACACGTTTCCAAATGGGTTCAAAGACATTGCCAAATTATGAAATGAAATCAAGACAAAACAAAGTCTTGGGAAAGTTTAGTTGGTATCTGGAAATGTGTCAGAGTGCCAGAGTGCCAGTGCCAGAAAATTATGAATGAAATCAAGAGGCACAATCTTGAAGTGAAGTCGAAACAAAGCCAAATTAGAGTTGTATCTTCAACTACTCGAAAAAGTTTAAGGGTGCGGCGCGGCCTACTACACCCACTGGAAATTCAAGTCTTACGAAATACTCCCCGCTTTGCCGCGTTGTAATTATTATTGTTAAAGTCAATGGCTGTCGCCAGACATCAGCGTTTTTGTTTTTCTTTATTTTTGTATCTCTTGGAGATGCGTTTCGGTTGGAAATTTCTCCGGTTTTTTTCTTTTTTTTTTTGGGCGCGAAATGGAGCTACAACTTACAGTTGTTTTGTTTTCATTCGTAATTAAAATGCGCCATAAGCGTGAATTTTAATTAATTTAATTGTTCAACAAAAAAACGAAAACGTGAACATTTAAGGAAAAATGCAAGCGGCATTCCGCGTAGGATGAACTCTGTTGATTTGTATCTCAATTTTAAATTGAGATGTGACTTAAGAAATGAAGTAAGCTAACGTCTCTTTTGACTTTTTAAATATTAAACATTTAAAAAGCTATCATAAAAACGCCCTTTAACTTCTGTTTTGACTTTTAAGATATTTAAAATTAATAAAGTTATCGTTCAAACACTTCTTAACTTTTGTGTTGACTTTTTAATTATCTAAAATAAGTATCTTTAACTGTCAAAAGTCTCTAAAACTCTCCTTAGTAACTGCAAACAATGTTGACTAAACATTAAAATAAATAAGCTATTTAACATATTAATTTAGTTAGTAAACTCTGGCGTCGCCTTTCCTGGCGCCTTGTTAATTTCTGAAAAAATGCACTTGCTCATTTGTTGTATCTCAAAAATGTGGCACAAAGTACATATGTATCTGAGGCTGCCCAGCCCACGCCTCCTAACTAATTGATGGCCCGCCGGCCTGCTGGCAGCAATTAGATATATGTAGTTCCCGCCACAAAATGGCATTTACCCGGCTAAAGCTAAGCGAAAGTATCTCGTTTTTGTCACTGGCATTATTTTGTGTTTTTTATTTGCCATAAATTTCCATAACGCGTTGAGCAGCTTACTCACTCAGTTCATCGTTGTCTGCCTCGGCGACAAGTGAATCACCAGATGATCTACGAAAGTATATGTACCTATCTACGTACGAGTATCTGGGTATCTGAAGTTCGCGGGCAAACAACTGACGCAAGTTCATTCAAGAAATTTCTGCTTATTACGAATTAAAAATATATATTTTTTTCGCTGCGCTGCTTTTGCCAAATTGTTTCGGATACGTGATTTGTATGCAAATTGCAAGTTTTTAAAATGAATTTTGCGGCGTTTTTTCCGTTGTTGTTGTTTTTGCACGGCCACAGAAATAAACTGTATCTGATGGATGCAAATTACTGTATCTCTGATGCTGGGTGACATTGCCAAGCGTTTTTCATGCTCGAACATAAAAATTAAAATGCCTGCGGTTTGTATTTATGGTTGTGTCCCCCCTCCTTTCTCCTGTGGTCTTCCGGAGTGAATAAATTTCATTAATGTGGCCAATCGTAAAGTGGCCAAATAGTCGAGTTGAGTTGTTGCGTCCGATAGGTCAGTTCATCGTTAAATTCATGTTTTGAATCCGGTGCCATTGTTTACTGTCTCGCATTTGTTGTTTTTATTTATTTTTTTTATACATTTCTCGTTTTTATTAACGGTTCTCCTTAACACATGGTTTGGGGGGGGCCTTTAACACAATTAATTCGTTGTTTGGGTTAAGCAATTTTGATTGGAATTAATTTGGGAGTGAGAAAAGTCGAAAAAATACCAGTTGTGGTTCAGTGTTTAATGGATTTTAAACGAAATTGAATACTGTTTAATTATAGACAGTGTTTTGTGAGGTATTTATATCTTTTTATTTAAAAAATATAATAATGTATGCCTTCTTTGGTTAGTTTGTTCAAGAATATAGTTCATAACAACAGGATTCTTGTTTACTTTGAAAGGTAGGAGCTTTCACTAAATTTCCAACGAACTCCTTAATAAAAATTAAGAAACAAGGGTTCAAAAAATATTGTAATATTTTAAAAGCTTACTACCAGTATCTTTACATATTTTCCTAAGCGTTTTTCTCGAATTTCCTATAATTTCTTCAAGTAAAAACCCTAATCCCACAAGTACCCTTAAGTAGCTGCTCTTTAACTATTTAAAACCCACAAAAATCCATATATAAATACCTTCAAAGTTGAATTGCCTGCTAAGTAAACTAATTACCATCCTTCGCTCTCATCTCCATGCCAAGCCTGCTAGATTTTCCAATGGAAACTGTCAAAAAGTATATTTTCCCACTTGACTTTCACATTTCAGCGCCATCAAGCGACTGTCAACACTCGTCTCAGTTCCCCTTGTGTGTGTAGGCCAACTCACCCCCAAAGACCCCTCACACTCTCCACTCACTCTCAATTGTCGTTTATTTTTTTGTTAACCGCCAGAAAAGGGGGAATGGTGGCCACTGAAAGTGTCATTCTTCATTTAAAGAGCTAATTTCTATGGTTTTTTTGCGAAATCATTGGGCAAAGTGGATTTATTTAGGTAACAAACGAAAAAAAAAAATACTTTCGAGCTTGACATTTGGCATTAAAGTTAAGTGGTCTGCCACCGAAAACTGTTGCAATCGCTCAAAAGTGTACCATTTAAAAGTTTTGTCATTGATGTCGGAAAAGTGGCTGAGATTTGATGGGAAATTCCTCAAGAAGAAGCTGGGATTTTTATATAAATTAAAGTTGTAGAGATAAAGAACATATTGTGATAGTTTAAATTATAGAAAAAGGGGGGAGAGAAGTTTATATATTCCTTATATGCCGAGTAATTCCAGTTATGCTTTAACAGCTCGTAATTTTAAATTATGGGGTAAATTTTAAACTATTTTAAAGGAAAACCCCCAAGCTAGACAGTGCTTTCTGGGTATTCCATGGTCGTGGCCCTCGACTAAAGCGTTCTTTTCTTGTTCTAACTAATTTAAAGGGCGCAAGCAGGGCAATTTAGGGCCATTGTTCTTTGGGTTCATCCTCGCTCGTCGGCGCTTTTCAGCACATTTTCCCTACATTTTCCCGGCACTTGCCTGCCCTCTTCTCTTCAGACTTCAACAAGCCGCACTAATGAGCGTCATGGCATGCATAATGCAAAGGCCCAGAGCACACCAACCACCCACCACCCACCACAAGTAACATAATCGCCGCTGTCAAGTGCAGCGCGTCGCATGGGTAAGGAAAAAAAAAGATACAAAGATACACTCGTACAGCAAGAGAGAGAGATACTTCCTTGTCCAAGTGGGCAAAGCCAAGCCGGGTTCCACAGTCGAGTGCGCACACACCAAAACTAATGACGATATCAAATTACACGCGAAGCGAGCGGCGGAGCAGCTGGAAAATTTGCATGACACACTTAGGCCAAGTTACTGGAGCTGGGAGTGGTGGCTGGTGGCTTAAATCCTCAGTTGTCCACAACTTTGGCTTTTGGCTTGGCACTTTGTCAATGAGTTGTTAGCCATGGCATTTTCTCCCCGACCATGGCAATTTCTAAAAGCCAGCCGAGCCAGCAACTTTTGTGCAGAAAATGAAAGTAATTTGCAAAAGCCACGAATCGTCTTCTTTAATCAACACAAAAAGATCGTGTGCTGTGCTGTGAACGTCAATGGAAGATGTGCTGCAAGTCACACTGAGATAAATTATGGGTTTTCTATAATTTATACTACAAAATATTCAACATTTTCAGTCTAAGAAATTACACAAGAAGTCTATCCATTCTCTGAATCTTAAGATCTCTTTGTTACTATAATTTAAATAGTTTTTCATCATAGAAATGAATATATAAATATTATTTCTATTCTTAAATAGTAACTATGTTTATAGCTATTCTTTTAATAATATTTTAGCAGCTTGTAACTATTTTTCTTAGTGCATTTCCACTAGCATGTGAAAGTAGTCGAGGGTCGCAGCGGATCGAATCGAAACGGATCGAAGTTGCGGAGTCTCCATGGTCTCCAACGAAAGTGTGTCCAAAGACCAGACTGGATGGCTAATGAAATTACCGGCAAGTTGGTTCCAACTTGGCTTCCTCCTCCTTGCTTAGCCGGGTGAATTGGGCCAACTGTTGGCGCTTAATTGAAATGCTGAGGAGTGTGTTCAGCGACAAGGAGATAAGAATATGACAAATAAGGAAGCCAGTTATAAAAACCAGTTTAGCGATTTCCCGATTAAGTCTGTCAAATGGTCAAATTACTCAGAGATAGTGTCTGGGGTTTGTTTTGTGAAATATGGGAAGTTTTTAAACGGGGGTTTATTTATCTTAAAAGTAAGGAGAATAACTGGGAAAGCTTTCTTGGTAATTCAATGGATTGAGATTAAAATAAAATTAATTATGAAGGATGTATTTAAAATACTTCTAGATGATATTTTACATTAATTTAGTTCTCATATAAATTTAAATGAAACTATGATGAGAAACCAGAAAATGTTAGCTATTAAAAGAAGAAAGAGAAGTCAGAATATTTTCCACAGGCCCTTATGATATCTGCATAATGAGATTCCCTAACCAGATCTAGTTCTTTCCAAATTATGAGCTGTAAATAATTGCCCATTCAGGGCTTTAAATTTCCTTATTTCTCACGATTACTTAAAAGCACTTCTGCACTCGAGTGCATCACTCACATGTGGAACACCTTATTGGGGGCGGGGTACTTGTTACCTTTTTACCTGAATTTCTTTGCATGTTGGCGAAGGCGAGAAATTAACTTCCTGCATACTTATCGCGGCCCACCCAATTAATCAAAAATCAAAGCTGAACAACAAAAAAAAATTAACTTAACGAGCGAGAGAGAGCGAGGGTGGAGCAGACATTCACGCGATACCTTACGGATCTCAAAGAAAAGTGCATTCCCGACGATAGCAGCTGAAGTGCTTCCTATTTGGAGGAGACCCAGAGGAGGAGTAGGAGGAGCTATGGATCATTACTCACAGCGATAAGGTAATCGGAGAAGCAGAGTCTCAACTTAAGGTGATTGGGGTATTCTATTAAAGGCTTTCCACTCACTCACTCACGCCACCACCGGAAGATCAATGCCAACTGAGTTATGCGATCACTTACCTAGAAATAGAGAAGAAAGGGGAGAAAATAAGTCAATAAATTGCTGGAAAATGAGTCAAGTGCGAGGAATAAAAGCGTCAGCCAGATCACCAAAGCGGAACCAGAACTTATATAGATATATATAGAGATATATAGATAGATGGATATTTTCTGTGCATGTGCGACATTCAATTGAGTGCGAAAAATTATTTTTACTTTTTTAATGGAGGGTTAGCGAACTCTTCCAGCGAGAACGACGCATTAATTGCCCCGCTAGAGATGTGGAACCTTATGGCATCAGATGTAATTAGCGTTAAAATAAAATGATTCCAGGGCCCGCAGATGTCTGCGAGACAGGAAAAGGCTTTTCATCTTTTGCTGTCAGCTTCGATTTGAGATGTCTGTATGGAGGATGGTGTAAACACAGATACATAAATACTACATGCAACACATTGACCCTGAATGGCTGATGCTTGGTGGCAACAAAGCGTGGCATTGTTCGCGCCCCGATGAGAGAGTGGCGTCTGTAATTGGCCTGGGCGGTGGGGGGCTTCGATCCCCGATGGTGCGGCTTTCCTAATTAATAGAGGAGACTTTCGAAAGGCGGAAGCCACAGCCAAGGAGTATAGTATGTGCTCCATTCTACCTGCTGCCCCACTCTGAGATCATCTTCTCTTACAAGGCCTAAACATGACCATAAATAACTCCAAATAATACCCATTGACAGGCGAACATTTTTAATGTCACCTCTAAAAAGTCGGCCCACAACCAAAATAAAATTCAATAAATAAATAAATAAGAAAAACAGAAAATCAAGACTCCCCGAGACTTGAAATATTTGTGGAGTAATTTTTCCATATTTGGAGCCTGGCCTCCCAAAAAAGGTTAAACCATTTTTTTGTGTTTTCAGCGCGTGGCCAAAATAAAAAACGCTGAGATCTACTTTAGCCGAAAATTTGTTTAAGCTTTTGGTTATATGTTTTTTTTTGTTAGTGACTTGCCGCCAACTTTGGCATTGCAAGCGCACAGAAACTTATCGTTAGAGGCTTTATCTTATCGGTTGCAATTTACAAAAGATACAAAGATACAAAAAAAATTCTGTGTGTTAATTGCGTCACCAAGAGAGAGAGGGAAGGGAGTGTGGGAGTGTGAGAGTGTGGGAGGTAGATCTAAGGCTCTGTGTAAACTCTTAAGTGATTAAGGTCAGGCCGCTAATTAGCCGGGAAGAGGGCCCATAAACGAAAGTGGGTGAGTTTCCTCCCCCCCCCGCAGGGTGGCTGGTATTAAGCGCCACCTCAGCGGCGGGGCCACTTTGAAGTGCAGTGAAGCCACAAATTAAATTTCACCGAATTAACACTGGCATAGAGTTGGTCGGGCGAGGTCACTCCCGCAGTGCACTGGCATTTCGTCATTTCAATTCCTCAAAGTTTTACTTTGTTCTGCTCTGCTCCCCCGAACCCGGGGTCCCATATCGATTTCAATTAAATATTTACAAGCGAGTAACATGTGGCTGGCCACAGTTTCAATGCATTTTTTTCCCCCACCAACTGAAGTCATCTAGGTAAACAGAATTAATATCAGTTGAGTTGTGACTGAATGCGGCTCTGAGCGAGCGGAGAGTACAGACTTCACCTGTCCGCACACACGGGGAGAAATATTTTTGATTTTATTTAATGATTAGTATATTGAATTATTTACATTTTTAATTTAATCTGAAGTTAAAAAACTTTGTTTTAAAATATAAATGGAAGTTTAAAGTATTTAAATGGAATTTAAAAGTATTTTAATATTTTAAATATAGAAAGAAAACTCCTTATTATATTCTTACAGCAAACCACAATGAATGCTGAGTAAAGTTGAATAAATTCTTACAAAAAAGGTGTGCTATGTGCCGATACAATTGTAAATTAAAGCCAGCTTCTTGACTCTTAAAAGATATTTATGATTTATTGGCCAAAAGTCAAGCTATAATTTGAATTTAAGGCTAGAATCTCCAAGAAGCTATTTAAATCAGAAAATGTATAGGAACTTTTCTCGAACCTGTAACTTTATGACTTTTTTTTCTATCCCATAAATAAAATAAATTATTTAACTTACATATAAATAAAATCTCAAAAAGATGAATAATTTAACAAGTGCTTTTCAATCTACATATTATTATTTTTTTTTTGCTGTGCATGAAAACCGGCAAACATTTCCCTGTCACGGCCGAAATGCAACAAAGCCGTTCTCTGGGTTCGTCTGTGGCCGGTACACATTCCCGGGAACAATTGCACACACGGGTCAACAGAGGTGCAGCAAACCAAAAAAAAAAAGAAAGACACAGGAATACTGCAAAAAGGAATCAAGTGGAAATTCCCAGTACCAAATATCAATAGGCATGGCCAGTCCGCCCATTGTTCTCAATCCAAAAGCCAGAGGCAGCTGCCAGATTGGCGGCATCGGATTTAGGGTTTCCATTCCGGCTGTCGTATTCCCTATTTGCAATCTTGAAGCATCAAATATGTTGGCAATGTTTTAAAAACAAAAATCCACTTCCGCTCTCCGGGGCTAGATTTTAGTGCTGATTTATATGTGGATGTGGTAGCCAGCGGCCATATCCTTATATAGTACAGAAAATATGATTTTTCAAGCGAGATGGCTTTGAATTGAATTTTATTTTATGTGGCTTTTTACTGCACTCAGCCAGTCCGCTCCACTCCACTCCAATATATAAATTGCCTTTATATAGATTTTGCTGATGCCGCGACTGCATTATGGGGAAATAATGCTGCTGCTGCTCCTCGTCGCCGCCGTTGTCCTTTCCTTTGTCTGCCATTTATCTTCCTGCGGCTCAGAGTTGGTCTGTGTGGAAAACCTGTTTGCCCTGAAGGCTTCTTTTCCTTTCTTTGGCTTTGCCTCGTTGAGTTTCTGCCTGGGCCCTGTGCTCTATAAATCGAATCATGTAATAACATAAAAAAAGAAGGGAATTTGATTGATATCGTTTAGCCATTTTATGTAAGTCAAATGCTTGAACCGCAAAATTTCATTAACTTGCAGCAGCTGCCCGCATATCAAAGAGCAGATGCCATAATTAATAGCCATGTGGAGTTGGTTATATATTTTGTTGTTGTTTTTTTTTTTACGTTTTCGCTATGCGGTGTATATATATATAGTATATATATATATAAATAATAGACAGCTGGCCTTTGGCGAAATTATAATTACAACACTTGCGTGTCTGGATTGTTAATCGGGGATCTGTGATGGGTTGAACATCGGGCCTGTTCTTTTCTGTTTTTTAATTTAATGGTTTTTTGATTTTGTAGGTTTTTTTTTTCTTTCTTCGAGCTAAGCTTAATGGTTCTTTTAAGCCTACTAACTTAATAGCTTTATTTATATTCTTAGCTATTTTTTTTAAGAGAGTTGGTTATGCCTAGTTCTTCTTTTTGAGATTAATGAAGTTCGTAGTTTGTAATGGAAACACATCTCTATATATAAAGAAAACCTTTAAAGCACAAATAATATTATTATATTATTTGTTTATATTATATTTTTCTGTTACTCCACTATAAATTGAGTCTAAGTCTTCCTGTTCCATTATATCATCACTTGCCTGGTCTCCAATTGTTCCGACACCCATTTAAATGACCCACTTGGCCGCTTGCCTAGTTGAGATATCGATTCCAATCGCCAGGCCTACATTCACTTATCAATCATAATTTCCCCTTATTCATTCCACTTGATTCTTTTTTTTTTCTATATAGATGAAGAGTGCAGAGCTCTCTAAGCACTCGATAACTGCTGCGTTTTCCGCCAAGCAGAACTTGGCTTTTGGGCCTTCTTGTTATGGTTTGAAGCTGGTTGGAGAGCTTGGTTCTCTTCTCGATTTCGCTGGCGGCCAAAACGAGAGATCTCGAAATGAAATTGAAAATTACAGTGTGTGTGCGACTGGCAGAAGGCAGTTCCTCCAGTAAGTTGTAACTGGTGGCCAGCACGAAAACAGGTTCGAGACGCTGCGCATGCGCCGGAAAACCCGTCCGGGCGATTCGCTCTGCCCCAAAGCCAGGCCATGAAGACAATATAATGGCTCGGAGAGGAGTCGTCGTCGCAGCCGCAGCAGAGCAGCCGTTCAATGGCGCATCAATTATGTTAATGAAGCTTCGAATGTGTCTTGATATTGAAAAAAAAAAAAACACAAACACAACGCCAAGTTGTACAGGTTTTTTTTTTTGTTTTGTTATCTTGAAAATAAAGCGGCCGGCTTCGGTACAGCTTTAGCCGGTTTTCCTTTGTCTCTCAAACTCAGTATATTTTTTTGTTAAACTCTTTTCCCTGTCCACCTAAATGTCAGCTGCCGCCGAACAATGAACCACAAAATGACAACAACAAAAATCCTAAAATGCAATTTACATATGCCGACCTTTGCCTACACCTTCACGCTTTTCAGTTACGAGAGCAGCAGCTCGGATTCTTTTCTCGTTTTCAGAGCGTTTAATGTTTATGTTTCCAGCCAAAGATACTGCTTCTGACCCTGAGCTGATTTTCCTTGACGCTTATGACAGCCGCACGTAGCTGACATTAAATGGCTGGCTGTGGCTGCCACCCGCTGTAAAAGCTTGTAAATATTCTCTGTAAGCCTTTACCCCAAAGTTGCACAAAATGCCATGCAAAATGTCAAACGGAATTTGTTGCGGCGATGCCTGGCAGCGTCAGCGGCAGCATGGAAATACTTTTATATTGTGCGGTTATAAAAAGAGTATAGTAAAAACAACAAGGGTGCGTATAAAAAAAAAGTGGGGGTTGCACTAAGGCGGGGTTGATAATATTTGGGGCACTTTATGGAGAAAGAAGCTTGCAGTTCTGCGGTGAGCAGTAAAAACTATATGGCGCTATTTTTATTTATTTACTGGTTTATCCAAGGCTTCGTTTTATTACTTGTTAACTTATATTAAAATATTTATTGTTTACCAAAAGAAGGTTGGGATTAGCTTCTACAAAGTAAGCTTAAGTTTGGTGTGTGAAGATTTTATAGTATAAAGAAAATAGTTTATAAAAAAAGGCTAGTGTTTAATATAGACCTAAATCTATAATTTCTTTGAACAGATTAAAGAGTGATTTAAAGAAAATAATACCTAAAGAAATTCTAACATTTTTTTTAAATATTTTAAAACTGCAAAAACCTTTTAGTTAAGCTTAAATTGTATAATTTCTTTTTAATATAAATTTAAGTCTTATCTGTTATTCCCTAAACTCAATCTCCCCTGTAATTTTCCTAGTATATTACCACATCTACATGGCCAACTCCCCATAATGCTTAACTTGGCATGCACCGTAAAGTTATGCTTACTGATTTTGTGGTGCACTTGCCCCTACTTTGCAATGGTGGTGCAGTGGTGCAGGGGGTGGCAGCACCACCGTTTTGTATGGGGAGGGAGGTTGCCTTGGCAAAGTCAATTGCCGGCAGTTTGCTATGTCGTCGTTGGTTTATGGAGATTATTATTATTATTATTATTATGATTATGATTCTTGCATTCATATTTTTATTTTTTTTGCAGCTTTACACCGCATTTAATGCAACGCTGGGCTTTCAAGGGGTTTTTGGATGCATGAAAAAATATCCAAGGGAGCTAAAATCAGGCAGGCAAATGCTTAAACTATTGGGTAACACAACCAAAAATAGAGATCCGTTAAACCATTAGCCAAAATACCAAATTAACATAAATTAAGGCTTAAAATAGTATAGGGAGATTGGTGGATTGGAGGTGGAAAGTGCCATTAAAATGAAATCAACGAAATCAAAGCGAATGTTCAGCAAAATGTCTACAGTTTGAGGGAGCCAGAACCAAAACCAAGTCAATCCAAAACCATGCCAAACAACAGGGATGCCACAGAATGAGCTCTAAAAATATTTAAAATCACTTTTAAAGGTAACCAAAAATATGCAATGATTTATTATTGCAATATAATTAAATGCAGCATACTTTCAGGCACCCAAAGAAGAGATTTCAAATAGAAGAGTTCCATGACAAACCCATTAAACTCTAGGAATTAACTAAATAGAGAGATAGGTTGCATTCGTACCATATCGGGCCTGAAGTACACCTGTTGCGTATACATTGAGCTTTTCAGCGAGGACGTCTTATCCGGGAACAGTATGCACTTTCCGGGCGTGGAGGTGAGTGCCGTTGGCTTGGTTGGCTTCACTGTAGTGGTGGCACTGGGTGTCATGTTCGGATGGAGGCCCACCACGCCCACATCGGTTTTCTGGGCGGTCAGGCTGCTCGTCGAGTTTACTTTGGAGGCGTGCGAGAGGCGTTTCATATGCGTCCACATCTGATGCCAGGGCGCTGTCTCTTTCTAAATTGTTTTTGCGTTTTTTTTATGCCATTTTTTGTTTTTTGGTTTTGGCATTTATTGGGTTATCGTTGTGGTGTTGTTGTTGTTTTTTGTGTGTGTAAAGGGAAAGGTAGAAACGCGGGGCGGGATTGAGTAAAATTTTCATTTTTTTGTTGGTATATTTTTGTTGTCATGTAAGAGTTGAGGGTTTCGTTTTAGTTTTTTGTGTGGGTACGAAAAAAACAGAAATAAATGGGAATTTTATTGTCAATTAATTTGTTTGCCAATTTGAGAGAAAAACTAAAAATATATCGGTTTGATATGCTCGATGGGAGCTACTAAAAATAGTTTTTTGGTTTTAAAACGAGACTTAAATTGTGTTTGAATTGGTTTTTTCAAAAATATAACAGAATTTGTATTCAGATTGAAAAGCTGTTTATTTTTATGTATATATGCTGTGTTTATTTATCTTTATATATTATAAATTAGCTACTTAGTATATGTTTAGGAATATTTAAATATTATAGGGTTTTCTATTTTAATTTATTTGTAAATATTTGGAAGGAACTTTTGTTCTGAAAAAAATATTCCAATAAAAAATACAGTTTCCCCTAATTTAGGATGAGAACATCAACCTACTTGCATGTATTTTTGTAACATATCCGATATCAAGTAGCGCTTTATATAACCTATATGAAAGCCACACGCACTTGGCACCCACTTAGCACTCAGCACCCTCTCTCCACACACACACACACACACACACACACACACTCCCTCCCCCAACTATGATGTCATACAAAAGCCCAACGCGCTACCAATTTTAATTCTATTTGCCTTGGCTGTGTTTCATTTTCATTCTCTCCGGCGAGTGTAAGTAAGTACTTACTGGGTATGATGTCAACTTCTGGCCATTGAAAGGCGGCTCATTGCCGCCGGCGCTGTGTTTTTTTCAAAACAAAACTAACCAGAAATTCCTGATAAGAACTTTGTACTAGACGCCAACCATTGATAAGCCAGCGTATTAAATACCGACATTTATAACAATTTGCTTTGATAAAGTTGACTAATTATTTCCCAGAGATATGGGAAGAGAGAGAGAGAACCGAGTAAGAAATCAAATTCCAAAGAAAATTTATGAGCACAGTTGTTGAGGTAGGTGGACTATTTATAGGGTTGAAGAAATCGATCCATTTAGGTGAGTCATTTGTATTTGCTTTTTTTTTGGTGGAAAGAGGGAGTTTCTAGGAAAACTATAAAATATGTATGGGAAAAGCGCACATAAAAGTAAGGAAAAGCTGGCTATACATTCTTAAAATGTAGAATGTTAGCTTCTAAACCACTCTGTTATTTAAAACTGAAGTAGTAAATATTTTCTGAAGTTATGTATCTTTTTTTAGAAGTAGAAATATCATAGAACCCACTTTCTAGTAGACCCATCCTTGCTCTCTGATTGATTATTCCATTTAAAATGCAATATGGGTTAACTAGACTCTTGACCATCTACCAAGATGAATGGCTGCCACAAAGAGCCATTAAATAGCGCCTCCTCGTATGACTCGCCTAATGACGTGTTGTGAGTGCAGCGCAACCAAGGAGTGTCCTATTATGCCATTAAAAGCTCGTAAAACAGCCAAGTCTAGGCTGGACAACACACCTTCATCCCCATACCCATACCCATCCCCATCGGCATCCCCACACAGCCCATCATCATGGTCATTATCTTGATCAACTCAATTTATGTTGGGTCTCCCAATGCATTAAGAGTTCGTGCCCTTGTAGCTAAATGCGGTTATGGTTAGGGGGTCGTACTGTGGACACAGTATATGTACATATGTACCTACGGGTATCCAACATCCCCGTACCAAATAACCGAACCCGAGAACCCCCATGTGGCGGCACACACCAATACACACCTTCCACGCAGTTCGCACTAATCAAATGAAAGCAATTTCCGTTTGTCATGCAACCAAGTTGCAACCCCAAAAACGAAAAACGAAAAAAAAAATACACACAGAAAGAGTCGAGTGCAGCGGCAAACCATAACAAGTGGAGAACGGAAGCAATGAGAGAACGGTCAGCCAGCAATTGCCCCCCAGCATATATACTTGGGTGCACTGGGAAAAATAATCCAAGAAGAAATATATGCGAAAACCAGAGATAAAAGCCATATATGAATATCTGGCTAGAACATTTTAAAGTGTATTTTTATTGATCTTTAATAGAAAAAAACAATTGAAAATAATTTTATTTTAATGTAAAGTTCATTTTGAAACAGTCTTTAGTTTTATTATTATTATTATTTATTCCTAAAAGCATTTATATTAGACTTTGAAGTATGCATGGTAGAAAATGTAGATATATCGAAACTGTATATTTATGTGACGCGAAAGCCGATACATAAGTCGATATTTTAATGTAGCGATAAAAGCACGATAAATCGATATATTTGATACAATGAACTGTGCCAAAAGTAAGCCTAAGCTTTGCCTAAATTATTATTATTAAAAAAAAGTAAAAAGAAGTAATAAAAAATATAATTTTTAATGAAATACAAATAAATTATGAAACATTTTCGGATATTTGTTAGATATATTTTAACGTTAAATGTGATATTGTTAGATATTTCGAATTCCGATATACCAAACCCATCGATATTTCCGATATAATTTTTGTTGTCAATATATCATATCGATTATTTTCTCTTGAATTTTTTTTCTCTGCACATTTGACTGCGTTTGTATCCGTGGGTGGGTTTTCGGTTCTCTGTTTAAGGTAACCCCTTTTTGGGGGCATACCACACACATGTCCCTATGCTAGTGTGTGTTTGCATTGTTGCTGTTGCCATGACCCCTGTCTTTATTGCAGTTCTCTCCGCCCCTCCTTCCCTCCCTGTGTTTTTCTCTTTATAGTATAAACAATTCATTAAAACGGGAAATGGCAATTATAAAGAAATTATACACAAAGAGCAATGAATAATTTTTTCTGTATTTCCAACAAGGGGCGTGGTTCGCAAAGGCCTAAGCCACCGATATCAAACATTGTTTTTGAGCTGTTTTTTTTTTGTATTTGTTGTGCATACTTAATGCGACGACAGGCTTTAAGTGTGGCAAGTGCAGGCAGCAGCCCCCCAACAAAGCTGCAAACTTGGAAAACAAATGCTCGCCTCACTCACGCATTCGACTTGCAGTGAAAAATTGCAATGCGGCTGTGTCTTCCACAACGTCATCCTCATCCTCATCATCTGCTGCTGCTGCTGCTTCTTCTGCTGCAGCTCCGTGACACGCCTCGTTTAACCCAAAAGGGGGCGTCAATTGCATATGCAACATTTCGCTGCAACAAACTGCAATCTCGACTGCGCCGACATGCAACATGTTGATGTAATATGCAAATCGTATGCAGTTGCCATTGTCTCGGGAGATTTCCTAAGAAACATTTCTCCAGCGCCGCTGTCGCTGGCGGAAAATGAGGAAGCTGGGAAAGCTGACGACGGGCTCACAAAAGCCAAGGACCGTGGAAGTAACTGTCAGAATGCGGCAGCCAGATGAGCTGGGAAATACCAAAGAAAACTTGGCTCTAAATCAGCTTAATGGTTGAAAAACAAGAAAAATAATGGCGACTACAAATTGTTCTTACAAATTTGAGAAAGAATTCTGATATAAAATATATTTTTTTTTATAGGTTTTCTAACTAAAACAGCTTGTTTACAATATATTTACATAATTTTTTGTTAGCAAAATCTATGAAATTATTATAAACAAAGTTATAAAGTTCTTGCTTGCAAGGTTTGGTTTTTTTTTTAATAAACATAAACATTTCACAAGCTTTATAAACAGTCTTCTTATATATTTTTGTATATTCCAAATTTATGGAAAAGCAACTGCAACGTCCATATAAAAGTCCACCATATGTTTCCTTTTTGTGTGCCGCCTGCCGTATGTGATATAAAAACAAATTGATCCATTTGCTAGTTAACACATATTTTTTTCTGATCTTCCCTGGAGGTCAGCCCTTTCACACTCACTTGGGGTTAAAAAGGAGAAGTAGAGAGGTACCCTCCCCACACCACACCCCTTCCTGATTTCGAATGCATCCAATTTACAAGTTGCTCTACATTATACCATCCCCACGCACTTAATGCAATCTATCAAAATACATTAAAAAAAAGAAGAGAAAATGTATTGCAGCTGGGGTGCACAGAAAGAAATATTGTTTTTATATTATTATATATTTAATTATTTTTTAAATATATGTATAGGAAAAAGAATGCTTTATAAACCCTAAAATAAGTGTTAAAACAATATTTAAATACCCCAGTTTAAGGTTATTCAACTATAAAGACTTTGGAGACATATCAGATATCAAAAATATCAATTTTAAGAATTTATCTGCCTTAAATAATATTTTTTTTAGCAAGTTTCTCAAATATTTCATTATAAATTATATTATTTCTCACTTTAAAAATGGTTTTTATCCTTATATTAAAAAACTCTAATTTTCCTATTGAAATAGGAAACCTATAAATATTTATTTTCAGTGCCCTTGCTGTTGGTGTAGCTGTTGAATTTAGTGGGTCACTGTGGAGCAGCTTAATTGTGATATATCACTTTACACGCCCAAAGAGGGAAACCAAATTGAGATATGTAAAAAAAAACAGAAACAGAAAATATATAAAAAGAAGAAAAAAAAACAAGAACGGAACTTCAAAACCCGCCGACAGACCCAATGAACAGACTAAACCGCAAAAATATTAAATGCAATTGCTCCGACCGAAAAATGTAACCCACAAAAATTAGCTTTAAGGCGCTGCGCCCAGCTCCTCTTCTCGTTGGCAGGAAAAACATTTTTTCCATTGGCATTTCCCTTTTGCATTTGTGATTTGATCTCCCCCCTTGCCACCGTCCCTCCCTCCCCCCCTTTCAACCAAATTCGCTGGCGAAAATTGCACTTCTGTGTGCCATTTGGTTTTTCTGCCTTGACTGGAAAATTCCCTCGCGTAACTGACAGCAGCTGCCAACCCCTAACATCCTCCCAGCCAGCAACCTCTCCAAAGAGCCTATCAAAGCCATACAGCCTCCCATCGCCTCTCCCATTCCCATTCCCATTCCCCCTTTTATTTGCATTAAGCCCGGCCATTTATTTGTATATTTTATTGTGGAGCATATTTTCCGCTAAAGTTTTCCTCTCTCTTCTTCGCCTTTATGAATGAAAACATCGAGGGGTTGTCAGGGGGCGGAGTGTGGGGTGTGGGGTGTGTGGGGGCGCGAAGGGGGTTTCGGGAATGAAATGATTTTCTCTGTGTTATTTTTTTCGTCTCATTTTTATTTTTACGCATTTCTTGCGTGTCGTCTTTGCATCGCCTTTTGTCTTTTCCCCCCAGTTTTCTCTGTTTTTTCTGTCTTTGTTTTCCCCCAAATTTTTGTTTAGTTTACTTTTAGTTTATCCGACGAGGGGCTGCGGTGGGGTTTGCTCTATTTTCTGTCTCCGCCGATAAGAGAAGTGTCTACACAGTTGCGGTCAAAATGGGTGAGATTTTCTTGATTTTTATTTTTAGTTAGAAAGAGTCTTAAAGTTTATCGAAATAAATAGAAGATTTTGTCATAATAACACGGATTTATATGTATTAAAATAAATAGTGTAACAAATTGCTTTTTAATTAATAATATCTAGTACACAATGAAATTTTTTAATGTATATGGAAGGGCAAAATAAGTCTATTATACTTCCCTAACAAGTAATTGCCAACAAATTTTTTTAAATATTTTCTAATTGAACTTAAGAAGAATTTATATAATTTTTCTTTTGCCTGAAGCCCTATTATTTTAACCTCTACTGTGTCACACACTTGTCTCTCGATTTATTCCACGATTTTCGGGCCTTGCGTGTGCGAAGCCAATTCGAAAGAGGCAAATGGCCAAAAAGACTCAAATTACCCGGCTGCAGTTTCGGCTTAACCCCCTCGGAAATTCTATTTTCTATTTATTTACCTTTTTTCGGCGGTTACTAGGTCTACTACTACGGCTACGGCTATTGTTGTTGTGTTCTTGAACGCAGCTTGGCGAGTGTTTCTATTTATGGACAAATTTATGGCCGACTAATTGAAGGGAAGGGTTAAATCGGTTGGCATGTGAAGTTCTTGATCAGATTACGCTTGCCTAGAGGAGTTTCTTGTTGGCAAGAGGGTGGGTTGAGGGCTTTTTGAATGGTTTGTATGTAAAATTGATTTGTATGGCCCTTTTGCAAGCAAAAATATGGCCAGAAAATTAAAATTATATATATTTATATAACTTTAATATATAAATATAATTCACATATAAAAGATTATTAACACATCATTGAAATATATTTTTAAATTGGTAACAACATTTTAAAGTAAAATATATGATCTTTAGCAGTCTTTAAAAACGACAAATCATTCATAAAAATTGAATTCTTGAATAAAAACATTAAAATTTCAAGTTAAGGGGACTTAAATAAATTGTACATTAAATTTTGCTTTAATTTATATTACTTTAAAGCTGTCAAACCATTGACTGAGTCATTTAACAATCAAAAACCAATTTACTTTCTATTTGCATACATGAGTCACAAAAATCAGTAAATAAATAATAAAATTACAAATTTTGGAATTAATGTACAAAAAGTTCAAGTTTTGTGGTTCAGAAAAAATTTGTAATTAAAAGCCATTTCAATTGATATTACTTAAAGCCGTCAGGATATAGAATGACTCATTTAACGATCAGAAATTGATTATATTACTCTTGTATTAAGTGATCAAATGCAAACTATGACTCATATATATTTTTTCCAATCTTTTTCGGCCGCACCTTGCTCTCTGATCTTACCCCTCTTACTTCACCAACAGATCATCCACCTCCACCTCTATTTCTCCACAAAATCTCATAAATCGCAGCCCAAAGAACTGACTCATCCCAACCCATCAACCGTCCAAAGCCCAACTCAACTGAACCCCAACAAATGACCATTAAACATCGCAAAACACTTTGCATTTGCTGACCATTTGCAGGGCCGCTCTGTGCAGTCGGGTGTGTAAAATACAATGTACATATTTTTCATTTATCATTCAATTTTTTTTTTTTTTAGGCCCTGTTTTTTAATTTGTTGCAAAAACAGAACATTTGCACATATTCCAATGGAATGTGTGTGGCGCCGTTAAATTGAATTGTGCGGCAAAAGAGCAGAAAATAAATTGACATTGAGAGTGTGTAGAATTTATTGAAATTGTTTGCCACGGCACGGGCTACGCTACGTCCTAACATTGTCCGAGGTCGTTATGGAAAAATTGCTGATAAAAAAAAAGTAAAACAAAACAAGAAAGAAAGAAAGAAAGAGATTTCTCTGGGTCTCTTCAGTGGAACCACCTTTCTGCTCCAGATGCGCCCTGAGTTTTGGCCCTTCTGCAACTGCAGCCAAGTGCAACGGCTCGTTGCAAGATGGACACGGACTTGGGGGTATCTCTCCTCACTCTGTGTGTGTGTGTGTGTGTGGGTCAAACGTATATCTCAAAGTCCGGCACGTAGCAGAGCTTTTTGCGTTCAGCATTATTTTCTGGCTTTCCATTTTGGCCCCCACTCATAACTCCCTGGGTCTCCGGTCTCCCTGGTCTCTGGTCTCCGGTCTCCGGTCTCCCTGGTCTCTGGTTACTGGGTTTTGTCTTCGCTCGACGGACGGTGTCTGTGCCTCACTTTTGCTCACATTTCGCATGGCCAACTAACGGGCCGCGTTGTCTTTGGGCCAATGCCTTTTTAAGTGTGACTAATTATGACTCGACTGTCTCGGGCACTTGAGGTGTTATTTCACTGGCCCCCCTAAAGCCTGAGAGTTCAACGATCTGGGATTTACTATATACATATATATAGGCTCTATGTAGGAGCCATGGCAGCGCCATTGCGCCATTTGTATCGATTTCCTGTGAGGCGGAAATCCTGCAAGATTTAGGAGGCCCAGCTATCGAAGGAGTGAAAAAAAGTAGAAATAGTTCAAGCAAATAAACTGAGCCAATATTTTGGCTGCAGTTTCCCCAAAGAGCCAAGGAGACAGGAGGAGATTGTAGCTGGGGGAAATTATGCAGGCAATTTGGCCCAAAAACTCTTACGTACAATTTGTTACGAGTTGACAGGGCATCAAAGGGTAGGAGGGCCGGAGCTAAAAGCCCAGTGTCTGCATCAGGTAATCAGTCTTGACTTGGCTGCTGGCTAAGGGCCAAACAGAATTGATGATGTGACATAAGAGCTGGGAAACTCTCTGGCTGAACTCGGCAAGGTAGTTGTTACTCAAGATAATCGGAAATACTAAAGGGTATATCTTAAAGATACAAATCTATCAAGATGTGCATGAAGTGTGCCTCTATTTACATATATCTTCAATATGTTATTAACATATTCTTAGACACAGGCAATCAAGATTATATATCTTTATACCAAAAAAACCCAGCTCATTTCGGGTTTAACCATGATATTATCTCTTCAATCATCGTTCTTTGGCCTGAGACTTCCCCTTTCATAGCCGAGATAAGAGTTCAGCCAAATCCTATGCCATTCCAGTGTTGGCTCATCGCTATCTACGAGAGCGTAACATTGTTATTGCTTGCCTAATAGATACCTATATTTCGCAATTCATTATCTCAGTTTATGTTTTCAACCGTGGCAGGGTCGCCTGCTACCTGAGAACTCGGTTCTCGGTTCTAGGCTACCTGAAGCACTTCCACATGCGTCCAAGAGTATGCAAAAAAAGATACCCAGCCCCAGCCGGGCAACTCTAAGCTTTAAAGAAATAAAAATGAGCAGAGCCTAAAGAGGCTTTCTGCCCAGATGATGAGACCCCAGTCAAGATAAAAACCGCCAGCGATAAGAGCGTTAACAAAATAATAACAAAATAAAAAGCATTTACATATAGCCAGAAGGTCGTGCCGGGACAGCCAGTAGCTGGGAGTAGCCCGGGGAGCAGCCCGGGGAGCCTGAGTAGCCTCAGACGGTCAGTCAGTCACCTATAGCTTGGGGACGAGATACTTGGGATGAGGAGGGTCTCGGGTCTTGGAACTCGGGCCATTAGTGAAATGGCCCTGTCAAGAACTGCGGTTGAGCCAGCAAAAAAAATGTGTGTATGGCTTATTTGGTTTAGGCCCTCTCGTCTGCGGCCACTTCTATTTGCCTTTTCCTTTGGCTTTCAACGTGCTGCTTCATTTGGTTTTAGTGGAAGGTAGCTGCCACTAATTTGCAGCATCGTGAAGACATTTGTTTCGGTTATGGACCAAATCTAATAAGAGCTTTATGAGAATTGAAGAGCCTGGTATAGCTATCTGGACATTAAAGGGAGTCCTGGTATGGATTATAAGCAGACAGGACAGACTTTGGCAGAAGAGAAGTGGCAAAGCTGAATGCATTTCTTTGTTTAAAATGTATCAGTTGAAAATGCAGAAAAGTCTGGGTGGAAATAAAAAAGCAGTTGAAGGTAATTACATCAAAGAAAAATATATATCTTCATCTAAACAAATCAAAACTAAAAACAAATTAAAAACAAAGTTCTGTTATTATTAAGTTAATAATAGAACTAAAGAGTGTCATTCTTAGGTCTTTATTTGAGCCAAAAATAACTTTCCTAAACGTTTTAAACCTTCGAATGACGTAAGCTTTCGACATGTTTGCTCTTTACAAAAATCTCAGGAATTTCCATTGCCTGAATAAAGATCTTTGGCCGCCCATTTATCAGGCTTCCAAGGTATCCAAGAATTATTTGACGAAAAATTTCAATAAATTAAGAGATAAAATTCGTGTCTGGGCCTTTAGATGCCCACCAGATTCTCGCGAGAAGCCCATCGCGATGGGCTGCTGTGATAATAAGCCCCAGGCACTTGTGCCTCGTACTTGGGCCTTCATTATCGCATCCCGATCCCTGTCTTAATTGTAATTTATATCCTAGCGCATCGCACGCTCACTCACACACTCACCTTGGGATCCAGTATGCTCCGCTCCAGGCTGTCCTCGCGATTCATGGTGGTGGCGGTGCTGCCGGTGCCGGTGCTGCTGCCACCGCACCCGCCGCTGTTGCTGTTGCCCTCACGCTGGCTGCTCCGCTCCCGTTCGCGTTCGCGCTCCTGCTGCTCCAGCCGCAGCCTTGCCCGCTCCACACGCGCCAGGGTCGGACTGTCGAGGATCGAGGGGGCCCGCGACGGAGGGCGTGAGTTATTCGCCGCATTTGCCGTGTGGAGTTGCTGGAGCTGCTGCTGGAGCTGATGGTGCTGTTGCTGCTGGTGGTGCTGCTGCTGCTGGTGGAGCGTCTCGAGCGTGGCACTGTTGTTGGAGGAGGTCGAGCCGGGCGTGGGCGTGGCCGATGACGAGGAGTTGGTCATGGTGGCCGTCGACGTCGTCGACACGGATGTGGTGTGCATGAGCATGGTCGTTGGTATTGCTCCTCGGATCGTTGGGTTTTTAGCGGTAACCTAACTGCAACGCTCTTGGCTTATTATTTATGGAGGAGGGGGCGGGGGGAATGTTGCACTTTTTGGGTTCTGGTTCTGTGTTTGCTTTAACTGTGGGTGGGAGAATCGAAGGGGGTTTTCCATTAGGCCTTGTCTTACAAGGGGTTGGGAGGGGGGAGGGGTTTTCATAAATAAAAGACTAGTTTTTATGGTCTTTTTAGGTTTTACAGGGACTTGGGGTCTGCTATTTGTATTGTTTGAGTTTTTATAAGGGTCTGAGTCATTGTGTTGGCTTAGTTCGAATGCAGTTTAGACTTTAAACTGTATAAGTAGTAAATAAAAATCTTTCTTAGATTTTTAAATTATTAAAAATTGCATATTTAAGAATGAAAAATATATTTCAAAAGGTTCTGGTTTATAATTTTAGATTTCTTTGAAAGACTGCATAGTTAATCTAAATATCTATTTTAAAATTGTTTTCTAAATTCAGAAAAGGGATTTTAAACAATTTATAAAAATACCTCAGACATGACTTCATTGATTAAAAATAATAATAATAATATAGGAGCATTCTCAACTTATAAAGAAACCAAAAAAAAAGGATAATAAATATTCAGCTTTGTTTTTTAACCCTTTCAAGTCACCAAAACCTATGTTTACAACTCGTTTTTACACGCTAGAACCCCCCTTTGACACCTTTTTGGATATTTATGTCTCCCTCAATTGCATTTCTTATCACTACTATCCATTCACTTAATTTATGACTCCTCTATCTGTCGCTGGCAGCCGCCAATTTCCGCTTTTTGTTTATTATTACCATTTTCCTTTCAACAAAGCCACAAAGGAGTCCAGCCAAGAAATGGCAAGAAAAAAAAGTACGAAAAAAAACGTGAAATAATCGAAAGAAAAAACTAAACTAAAACCAACACAAGAGCGCAGTCAATAATTTTCACAAAACTGGTTTTCTTTTTCGGGTTTTTCGGTCTGCAGAGGCAGGTCTCTGCCAGTCTGAAGTCTGCTGCAGGTAGTTTTTACTTTCGCACAATAAACACTGCGTGGATCGGTGACTGGGAGGGGGTTATAACATTGGGGGAGGTGGTGCACTGACAAAGTGCAGGCCGCAAAGATACAAATGTATCTGTTCTGGCACTCGCAACGATTCTTGGGCACTTTCCGTGCCATTTTATTGGTCGTCTGCCTCAGTGTTTCAGTTTTGGTTTGCCGAGAGTATTATTTATATTTTCTTGGCGCGTAGCATTTCGCATACGGGATGCCAAACACGTTTGTTTGTCATATTTCCGCTGACATATTAATTCTTGAATTTGGATTTGCAGGTAATTGGAAATTGGTAATTGGATTTTTATTTATTTGGTAGCTCGACCACCACACATACTTCTTAGGATTTAGATTGGTTTTGATTTGGGATTTGGCAGCGCGTCGCGTCGCATTTCTTTGCGGTTTTGTTTTTTTTTTGTACGAATTTTGTTGGCAATTGAAAAAACCAATTTTGTGGTTGCAAAATTTTATTTTCAAATCGAATTCGAACTGAGTTTAGTTGAGGTTTTTTTTTTTTGTTGGTTCAACTTAATCGCGCCAAGCAAGCGACCGTCCACGCGAGCTGCTCGTCGATGACTGGCGCGACGGAAAACTGGTTTGCCAGCGAATCTCGTGCATCGGCATGCGGCAGTGCTGGCAGTTTAGCAGCTTAGTTGGCTAGATTTGACAGCTTTTAAGCATGTTTTGTTTAAATAAATAAATGTTTGGTTAAATATCTAGCAATATTTTGCTGTAAATTGTGATTGGTTTAATATGCTAATATTGTATTAGCGGAATTTTCAAAGTAATTAGAGTTCAAGCCACCATGGCGCTTCAGAAATATATAAATATTAATAAGAAAAAGGAAGTGGCTACGAGTTAAAATTTTTAATCTTTAATTATTTTATTTATTTTATAAAAACGAATATGTAAATTATGTATTTTTTATTATTTGCAATATTTAAATAATTTTCATTAATTTCTAGTTATCTATTTTCCAAATCTAATAATTTTTAATATGGAGTTCACATTTTTAATCTTTAATTCATTTATTTATTTTATAAAAAGAAATATGTAAATTATTTATTTTTTATTATCTGCAATTTTTTAATAATTTGCAGTAATTTTCATTAATTTCTAGTTACCTATTTTCCTAATCTAACAATTTCTGCTTCTGAGATTCTGCCATCACTGGCATGCGGGTGTGCCGCAGCACTTGGTCGGGGTAAACAAATCCGGAATAGTGGGTATTCGAACTCATTCGAACATGTTCGAGTTGTGTCCGTAAAATCCCCTGTATTTTTTCCATATATATATTCAACGTTGGGTTTAGTCAGCATTGCATTACCAGAAATTAATAAAACACCGTAATCTTGAACTTCCCGGAAGCCCAAAACTTGAATTCTTTTCAATATGGATTTTGTTTGGATTTTAGTTACTCATTGCACTGAAGATTTTAATTATTAGATAAGAGGTTACTTGGGTTTTTGGGTTCATTCATGTTCATGTAGGTAACAAATTTAATCAAATTAAAATTATTTATAAAATTTAAGGAGTCTTTACTTTAGACTTTCAATAAACTTAAATGTTTATCAAAAAACTGGAATACTTTGTTCTGTAAAATAGAAAACACACCGTTCTGTTTTCTGATTATTGAATTCTTCTATGGCTAAACACTAAATTTAATAACCATTAATTTGGTTGATCAATGTATGAATAAAATATGTTAAACTAAAAATCGTTCAGAAAAAACACAAGACCTAAATTATTATTTCACTCTAAAAGTCAATTTAAATCCTTGAAAAAACATTGCTATTTAGATAGTCATAATTGTTAATGTATTTTCTTTTATAGTATTTCCATTTTTAAGTTTTTTAACTATAAATAAATGAAGTCTTTTCCATAAATAATATTTAAGAACTTAAATCATACGTATACAATACTTATAATTAGAAAACCCTCGGTTATTCACTCTTGTTATTGTTTACACCTCTAACACCTGACTTTCCTTCTGAATATTCATAAGAATTCTTGCTTTTGGGAAATTAAATTTCCCATAACAAGCTGACTTGCAACCAAATCACGCACAGCCAACAAGCAACTCGAACACAAACATGGGAACTTCCACACTTCTTTGCAAGAATAAAATATATTTATTGGTATGAATGGCTTATATGAGCCAAAAAAGGTCAGAATTAAATATGATATTTTATTATATATCCATCACATAGGCAATATAAAAATTTTAAGTCCCGTTCTGTGCCTTTCTACTTCCCTATTATATATTTATGGCTTATATTCTTGGTGAATAAAGCGATTTATGTGACTCCCTTTGAAATCCCTTCAGTTTGTGGCTTGAAAACAGGTTGTTCTTAAGAGGTTTTTGATCCACCTCTCTCTGCCTCTCCAAAAGAACCACAATTTGTTGCATGTTGCGACTCAGTTCAATGTCCCAGAATCGCGTTAATTGTGTGTTGTCTCAATGAAATTATTGAACACTTGACTCATTTGTATCTCTTGGTATATCTCATGGTAATTTCACGGGATGAGTCTAGCTGGGGGACTCATCATCATCATCATTGGGGTCTAAGAGAATGTCTGGGATTTCGTCTCCCCCCTTTCGCTGGCGATGATTCACAGCGGATTTCACACACTGGCACACATGCAAATATATTTTGCGGTATGCGAATCACGCAATTATGCAAATCATCGGCAAATCGGTATCTGTCTTTACAAAAGACGGAACGTGCCACTCTTCTCGAGATCTTGGCCAGACTCTACAAGTTTTTCGGTTTACTTTCTCATTACGGCATAGACACGCTGCCGTTCATAGGATAGGTATATGTTATCTCCATATATATATCTTTTTTTAGGGAGGGGTTCAGGTTCTGTGTTGGTCTGGTCTGGCGCCAGTCATAATTTTTTTAATTTCGGATATAAATGCGTTGACAATTTGTCGCGCATCGCTTCTCATGTTTTTGGTTTCTGTTTTTTTTTTTTCGTTGGGGATTCTCATATTCTCCGAATTTGACGTGTTGTTCAAGAGTGAATTTTATTTTTTGATTTTGTGTCTGGCGGCCGTCACAAGTGGTTTTGATAACTTTATTGGCTGTTGTGTTCTCAATGCTCTCCCCCAGCCTGTGGCGGCCTGGGTTCGTGTAATTTGTTGTGATTATCGGATCTTGATTGGAGGGGCTTTGGAAACGTGATCGTGGGTTGGGGAGCCCCAAAAATTCTACTCTAACTTCGATCCCCATTCGTTATACATATAAATATATGATGTATGTTGTATAAAAATTATGATCGAGGGTCTATTGTGTTGGAACTTATCTTATCTTTGCTGGATTATGAGCATAAATGCAGGGGGAACTTCAAGGGAGTGGAAAAGTTGTATCTAAAAAGTGTTTAAGAACAAAGGTATAGTTATTTGTACCTCCTAATAAATACAAGATATTAATAATAATTAAAATATATAAATATTTATTAAATTAAACATCTTAAGGTTTAATTTTTCAAATCAATCCTTCCTAAAAAATAAAAAAATTCAGAGAAACCAAATAAACAGTGAGCAGGCTACATTTCCTTATCCCCCGACTGCATATTCCCCACTAATTGAATCACCACTGAAGTTATATTTATATTTTATATAAATTATATATATTTTACAGCCTATACAGTCCGCCAATCTAAGTCTTATCTAATCGGAATATATATATAAACATTTGCTAATAGACCCCTAAGTGTGCCATTTGAGGGGTCTTGTCATAATCATTCAAATGCTTCTCGCAGCTCTTCTTGCTGCCACAAAAGGCGCTGTTCTTTTGTGGGCTTTGCTTTTCAATTTTTCTGCTTCTGTGCCGCATTTCCGTTCCGTATTGGAAAAAGCTTCGTTTTTGTTCTAACATTTTCAATGGTTTATCAAAATGCCGGCGACGCCGTTGCGTCTGGTCGCCATTTAAGACTGAAGTTTCCACAGAGCTTCCTTTCCTTTTGCCCCACACCGACACTAGCCTTGTACTATCGGATTGGCCATATCTTTTGTATGCACTCGACGCATTCGAGAAGTTTTTTTCCCTTTTTTTTTTATCGCAAACTTTGGCTGGGCAGGAAAAGGCGCGTAGGGACTTTGCCTCGGTCGGTCTTGTTCCCCGTCTCTTTTCTCTAGATACTTTTTGATTCAATCGGCTGACTGTGTGTTGAGGAGATTTGTCATATGTTTTGTATTCGCTGCATAAAACAATGCAAAAGTGACATTTCCTCAACTCGCTTTTCGCATCTTATCAGCTGGCAGCGAGGCAGCAGCAGCAGCAGCTGGACTAAGCTGCTGAGAATATGCTGGTTGCCAACGGCCGCCTTTTATTTTCTTCGTTTTCAGTACTGTCTGTCGGGTGTCTTTAATACTCCGTCTAGTGTCTGCCTGGACTGCCCGATAAGCCCTATTACTGAGTTGATAATATATAGGCAAAAGAACAAGTCGTGGAGTCAAAAGAGCAACACTGCGCTCTGATTGCCAACTGACGATTGCCGATTGACGATTTGCGTGAGTTTCCTATAGTGATATACACTTTATATCTAGGGGTAATTGGACTTTAAGAACTTGATTTTAATGAAGAAACGTAAGTAAGTGTATTCCAGAAGTGAGTATTATCAGGATTACTGGAATATTTCCAAGTAAATGTATTTATGGAACGTTATAAGATATTATCTTAAAGAATAACTCAGTAATTATATTTATAACTATTATTGTTCCCTCAAATATAAACAGAAAGATGTACAAAATATATTTTCCAACTATATATTCCCTAAAACAGCTTTCAATTATCAGAAATACTGGAATATTGCCAAGTATGCAATAGATTATTTATAGAACATTATAAGACTTTATCTGATGGATCCTAGGTCGTATGTGGTTTCACAATGCATAGGAACGGCCAGAAAATAAATAAATAAATAAATCTGATGAGTAATTCAATAATTATAAGTATGTATACTTCTTTTAAGGCCTTAGTTTTAAGGCAGATAAGGCCTTAATTTAAGACTTTTATGTCCTTAGTTTTAAGGCAGATATGGCCTTAATTTTAAGGCAGACATGACCTTAATTTAAAGGCAGATATGACCCTGATTTTAAGAAAGTGGGTGCACTAATTTAATGCCTTTTATGACCTAAAATCAAGTACTGCTTTGGACTATATTTTAGGCCTTTATTGCCTTAAATGCCATGGACTTAAAATAAGTCTATTATTCCTAAGAGCAAAAAAAAGGTTTATATTGCCAAGAGAGAGATTTAAGTCCATTTTTTTTTCTGGGTGTATAATATATATATATCATAAAGCCTAGAGGCCTTGGGTGCTTCAAATCTAAACTGCAAATATACAAAATAATATTCTTTAACTATTTAGACATTTTATTTCCTTAAAAAACGTTCGCTTTCTTTTAAATTTATATTAATAAAATCTAGTTTCCTTGCCAGAGCATCTTGAGTCCCTCTAACAAACCAATTAAAATTTTCCAAGCATTTTGTTTATATTTTTCCGATTGCAAATTTGCATCTTGCCATAGGCTGATGATGATGTCTTGTTTTCCAAACAGTCAGCCATAAATCACTGATAAAATGCCCAAGTATGCATAAACTGTCAGTGCATTTATATTAATTTAAATGGCGACTGATTGTGCATTTTCCTCGGAACACACACACACTCGCACACACACACTCTTGAAGTATATCAGCTTCCGCGAATATTGTTTGTGCTCGCGTTTGTGGCCAGGCACTGACCATGGGCAATTAGTCAACGTGCGGCGCTTGTAATAGAAACTAATGGCTACCCAGTGCCACCACTCCCTCCCTGACAGTGTCCACTCTCATTCACTCCGAATTCCCCCCCATAAAAGGCATTCCTAAAAACACGCGTTCTTCAAGCTCTTCTAGAGACTTGAAAGAGACCGTTTGGCCTGGCCGGGGGGTTACTTTTAATTAGCTGCGTAGATTGGTCAACGAAAATTAAATTAATTAATCCAAAGCTATGTTAATAACTTTATCGGCGTTGACAACTTTATTGGGTCCATCAACTAGGAGGCACTAGGATTGGGAATCTTGTGGCGAGAACAGATTTAAAGGAGCCGAAGTTAAGATGAGAGAACATTTAAATGGGAAAGATCTACTTCTATTTATGAGGACATTCAACTTTGATTTAGAAATATAGAGCAGTTTGTGAAATATATTATTTGTTTTTGAGCTTAAAACCTAGAGTTTGGTATTAAAAAAGTGGCCTAGAAATATTATAACGAGCGGACCTTAAAGCCATCAAGCTTATATATCTGTGATAACTTTAGATACATTACAGATTCCAATTACATAATTTTTTTCTGTATATTTAATCCCCCTAACCCGAGCCCATTACAACTCTATCTTTTCTATATCACGACATTTTCTTTACACTTCGCCGACTTTAACTAGATCCCTTTCAGCCTTCATCTGGCCGCTTCACTCTTTTTTTTTTGTGAACTCTTCCTTTGAGGCCAACACTCACATACCAAAACACATTCCTCTGTTCCCGACTTCTACCTGAGTCTGCTGGCTCACAGGTAGCCAAGAGAATCGACTCATTGAAAAACGCTCATAATCTTATTAGAATTCGTTTGTGGTACCTCGATATCCATTTGAATTCGAACAGAATTCCTTTGAGTTCATTTCATTAAAATGTTTTCGATGTTTGCCGCCGCCCGTCTGTCTATCCCATCTTTTCAATAATAATAATTCGGGTTTTATTTAACCAAAAAAAAGAAGACAAAATAAATTCGCCTGGCCAATGACTTATGAATGAAGGGGGGAACTGGGGGCTGAGTCATGACATGGGTTCCGTGGAAAAAAATAAAGATAAAGATGAGATCTTCAAAGATGAAGCCAAATTGATGGGGCCTTATAAATGACTGATTAATCGCTGGCATAAAAGCCGCAAAATTTCATTTTTTGTCCATCTGCAATTTTGTATTTTGTATCTGTATTTCATTGCCGGTTTCAATTGCCACTTTCCGAGTGGAAGCAACTATAAATTCCGAATTTTCATTGCATACTTTTAAGTGGCCATAAATATACGCTGGCAAAGATGCACTTTTAGGCGTCCCGTTGCGCTCAAAAATAAAAAATAAAAATATATTTTCCGCAGAGAAATATCAACTAAAATGAAAACTTTAGAACGTGATAGATGTTGGGATCAGGAGGAGGAGGCGGATACGGAGGCGCGTGCCCAAGTGCCGCTTGTCTAGACTCTAGACTGCGCTCAGCCAGCAAATGTCAAATGAAATAAATTTCTAGTCGCCGGGCAGCAAGGTAAATATTAGTGAGTAATTGGAAAGGCTCTCAAAAGTCTGGTGAGGCTAAGCGAATGGAACACTGCTAAACGGCAGTCATTGTTATTTGTTGTGGTTGTATTTTCTTCAATTTTTTTTTAGCAGAACATTGCAAAAGTTAAGGAGCAAAGCGGAGAAGCCTTTGAGAGAGTCTACGGTTCGAGGAACTAACTGCATTGGGATTTAACGAAGCAAATCAAGGAAAGAAAACTTGAAAAACTGTTGAACTCATTATGGTTGAAAGTTGAATACACTTTAGGTGAATAAAAAAATCAATTATAGCATTAAATAGATAGATAGAAAATGAGGTAAATATCTGTCAATAATATTTTTATATTTTTTGCACCTCAAAAATGAACTATTTCTTTCTTTTTTTTAACAGTAACTCCAAAAATGTTTTGAAATGCTACATAAACCACCTGGGCCTTAAAATCTCTTAAAATGTTATCCTAAACTATTACACAAAATCTTTTTTTTATAAAATAAATACAAAACACTAAAAATTGGTGCCTTAAACATTTTATAGCATACTTTTAGCCGCATATTTAAGGCCATTCAAAACTCTAGAGATTTCTGAAGCAACCCTGATTATAAGAAAAATTATTTAACAATTAAAAAAATTACCTTAAAATATTTAAAAAAGAAAATAGATGGAAAACATTCCCATTTTAAGTAATACCTTTTCGCCTGCCCCATTGACTAGAGTATTTTCAAATCGCTGACCATTTGTCGTCTTGGGCAAATCATTTGGAGTCCTTTTCCTTTCCCTATTCCTTCCCCTATCCCTTCATTTCATAAGCAAGCCCCAAGCCATCATTCAAAGGGCTCAGCCCCCATTTGGCGTTAATTAGTTTGGAAGGCTGCGGGCGTGCGACTTTCACCAATCATTTACAACAGCAGCGGCTCTCCCCGCCAGCCAGGCAGCCAGTCATCAACAAATCCCACGATTCTCGCGCATTTTTTTCCTCGCAGCCAAAACAATTTTCATTAACAGTCAGTCGCCGTCATCGACAGTTGCTGACATGCCCTTCTCCCTGGGCACCCACTTCTGGCCAGGCCAGGCCAACCCAACGCTTGATCCCGTTCTCGTGTCGTTTCTCTGATTACACATTTTAACGCCATTTTTGGCGCAACTTTTTCCCTTCTGACTTGGCCCTTGTTAAACCCTTTAGGCCAAAAAAAAAAGTTTTTCTTGGCCAGAGCTGAAACAGAAAATGAAAAGAATCCCAATGAAGGGTTAACAAGGAAAATTTGATTTATTTGATGAGTTTTTCTGTTTGCCAAGGAGAAGACGCATTTAATGAGCATGAAAATGAACTTTGCGAAAGGTTGAGACAGAGAGTTTTGTAGAAAGCAAAAACTAACAAATGCTGGCTGGGAATAACTTGGAAAGTGTAATTAATCAGGAAAGCGGGAATTAAATGTAAAAGTAAATTTAGTTTGAAAATTGTTGGAAATACAATTAAAGAATGACAATTAAAGAATGACTTTGAGAAAATCAACCTGAAAAATAACTAGAACTAGATATTAATTTATAAAATACTTAACTAGATATTTTTGTATCTAGAAAAGCAATATAAGTAAGTCTAGCATTATACCAATAACCATTCCTAATATCCTTTATATACTACACATCTACTTCCATTTCCCATGTCCTGCTCTTTCCATATTCATTGCTTTTAGAAAAAGTATTTCCTTTTTATTTTACTTAGCGATTGACAACTGAAAAGTTTCTTTTTTTCCCGTTTTATCGTCGCCTCTCTGGCATTGTTTATGTATGTCACATTATTGTCCTGCCCCTCCCCAGTCCAGCTTAGATAGAGGAGACGTAGCCCAGAGATAGCAATGGAATTCCAATGCACTCCCCCAAGGTCCGCCCAGCCTTCAGTCGAAGTCTCTAATAAACAAGCAAAACATTTTCGCCCATTCCCCTCCCGCTCTAAATTCAATAAAAAGCTAAGAAGCCAAAGGGAAACTTTTCAGTGTCGGCAACAAAGCCGCTGATTATCCAAGTAGCTCCTTAGGAATCCTCCCTCCTCCTCTGTGGATATGGGCGTGTCAAGGAAGCAAGTGACATGAATAATTCCCAAGACGGTGGCGAGGCTAACATATCCATAGCCGAACCCTTATTGTAATCACATTTGGACAAACTGAAATGGAAGTTGTAAATTCAATTAGATTTAATTTACGCAACTTTGCAACGAACCAAGACGAAAGGCAGGCGGCAGTGAATAAATGGGAATAGCGACGAGCAGAAAGCCAAACTTCAGACCCAAAGTTTTATACTCACTCAGGTTGGTCGTTGGTCGTACGGTTGGGTATATATAATTAACTAAGAATGCCAGGGTCTTAAAGTTTATGCAGAACTTTAACAAGTCGGTGCTGTGCCAGCGTCAAATGTCAAGTAAGTGTCTGACATTAAATGTGCAAAAATTGCAAAACTTTTCTCATATAAAAAGCATATTAAATCATTTTTATGGCAACATTTCTTGGTTTTTAGTTTAGAGCAGGAGAAGCTGCTTCCACCGTTTTTCCTGTTTTCCCCCGCTTTCCATGCTTTCCACCTGTTTACATTGTTCTCGCTGCGGTTACTTGTCTCCTCCGGGGTTTTTTATGCTCTTCTCATTCTCTCGTTTTATGCGCCATTTGGCCAGCCAGCCAGCCTCGTTTAGTGCCTGCTTATGGTCTAGGCGTTACTTGTCTCACGGTGCGTATGAGTGATATTTTTACGATAGATGAATCTAGAATTATAGTTCATTTAGCGCATTATGAGTGAGATCTTTATGAGCACTTCTCGAGCATATTTGCAGTTAAATTGCCCTAATCTAGAATGTAGAATTTAATGCACCCGTGGGGGGGTTTATCACCGGGAACATTGTTTATTTGACACAGTTATTTGCTTTGAAGAGCAAACTTTTGTATGAATATTTATAAGTAATGACAAGTATAAGAAAAACAATGTATTTACAAGAGTATATAACTATTTTAGAGGCATTACATGTCTTACGGTGCGTATGAGTAATATTTTTATGTTAGAACTTTATGAGTATTTTGCATTTTTAAGAGGTTTAGAATATATTTCTTAGTAAGAAACATATTTAAAATTTTTAAATAAAAACTGCCATATATTTAATCTTTAATATTTCACTTTTAAAGCAGTTCTACAGTCACCACATAAAGTTATCGACCTCGGGTCAGTTGCCTTCGCACAGAATCTACCAAACAGAAACCAAAAAACAAGCAAGTAACTTTTGCCGCATTTCTTTTTTGGCCATTGTAAATCAAGTCATCTTTATGTGCAGATATACATATATATATACTATATATATTTATATAGACGACGTATACATAGCAACTGAATTATCATAAGCAGTCACGTCAAGTGTTTGGCAACTGCTGCAGTGAAATTTCCACAGAGAGTGCGCCAAATAATCGGAATGCAAAATAGTAGTTCGCCCGCAGCAGCTGTGGCCGAAAAAAAAAAGAAAGTGAACTTGACATTTGACATGTGACAGCTACTGTGACAGCCAGACAAATAAAATGTAAACAAAACAAAAGCCGGAGAGCTGAAATGCGAAACACAAACAAAGCAACAATAAACGGGAGCAGTTGACAGCATCATAATTTGTCGAAAACTTTGAACCCAACTATTCCAATCAGGCGGAAAAAAAGGGAGGGGAATGAATGTCATTCCAGCCAAATGCAGAAATATTAATTAACAGACGGAAAACAGATGTTGTGCGACTGTACCTTATTCCCTTCGAAAGCTAAAATGTTAATTAACAGTTTGTGTAAGCTAACATTTGAGGTGGGACTGTACCCCATTTCCGTTAAATGCTAAAATGTTAATAAATTGTAAGCTGAAACTAACAAGTAGTGTCGTTATTGTGTGTCTCATGTGGGTACTGTACCTCACTCCCACCAAATGTTAATTTACAGCCAACTAACAGGTGATGTGGAACTGTACCGCCGCTTACCAAATTCAAGGTCACTACATTAGCTAATTGGCTAAATGTGGCGTGACTAAATGAGCTGGCAAATGTCAGCATGCAAGAGTTGTTAAAAATATTTATGATATGCCAGATAAGAACGAAAATTATGGCATTAACTGCTGTCTGCCATTAAAATTCCTTAAGCTGAAAACCCTAAGTTTTTTGTTAAAGAGCACAGGGAACAGGGAGTCCTTGTGGTGTCTCCCAATATAATATTTAAATTAGAATTGAAATGTTAAAAAGGCAGAGAGGCGCGCAGGCAGGCAGGCAAACGGCTCCAGGCTCATTGGCCATGACGGTGATAATCTACCCCGAAGACTAAACAGGCCCAAATGGAGCAGACAACACAAAGGACGAAAGGACGGAAGGACGGAAGTAAAATGCAAAGCGACAGGCGGCAACAAAGTGTCAAAGCCGCCAGACGACGGCCACCAGCAAAAACAACCAACATTTTGTTAGACAACTGACAGCAAAAAAAAAAAAAAGAAGTGCATAATAAATATATATGTATGGCGTGAGGACTGTATGGCAAGTAACCGCAGGATAATCAAATTGGAATAATTCAAAGTGGCCAAAAAGGAACTACAATAAAATCGCCAGCGGCAAGAGGAATATAAAAATAGAAGCAAGACAAGCGACAACAGCTTGTTGGCCAATAATAGAACTCCTCAACGAATGTCAATTGGCCAAGTGGCTTTGGTTAACACAAAGAATTGGCTGGCATTGATTTCATTTGGTTAACAATACCATTAAGTGGCTTGGGAATAAGTTTATTTTAAGAAATGAATGCTAAGTAGGACAACAAATAAGTTTATCAATTGGTATTTCTTTGGTCATTTGTTGTTATTGAAGTTAGAATTTAATTTATTGCAAATATCACTGTTAAAAGTACAATAATTCTATCTTTTTACGGTTTTTTTTTATTACAAGACTCTATTAAAAGGTATTTAAACACGTTCTGTTATCTATTATTTAAATAAAAGTAACTAAAACCCACAAAAACCAATTAAAATGTGTCTCTTTTGCAACCTGTAAAGGGTCTACTTTCCTGTTACCATTTCCATTGCCACTCACATCAATTTTAACTGACACAGGCCCTGGAAAATCCTTTGCTGCTCCTCCTTGCTCCTGCCAAAATGTGAAAGGCCTTTTTGGATTGCAATTGGCCTGCAGCCAATTTGGCACTGGCCAAATAGGAAGCATTAAACGAGAGAGAGAGAGGGAGACAGTCGTGTGCATAATCCTGGCCAGAAGAAGAGGCATTCCCGCCTCTCTGACACTGGTCACGCACTCCCGTTTTGGCATTCATAAATCGCTTACCAAACTGAAATCTTAATCAGATTTGTGCAGCAATTTGGATGCCACTCGCCAGATCCTGCCGACCTGTCCAGACCGTAAATAGCAATTTGCCAAACGAGAAAGGAGAAAGGCATCGGAGCTAAGTGCGTTCTATAGGAAGAATATTGGCGTGCAACTTTGATTGTGATTCTGATTGGCAGTGGGACGACGTTGAATCGCATAAATGCCAGAAATTCATGCGGCCAAATTAATTTGATTAGCCTGGCAAATACACATAGCGCATACGCCACGTACGCCACGTCGTCCAGCTGTTTAGTCAGTTAATTAAATTTGATTTGGCCCGAACACACACACACACATACACACAAAAGCCAGTCCAGTCCACCTTCAATTATGCAGCAGGTAGAGCTGGCAGTGCTTTTAGTTTCAATTACACTTGCATTGCAAACCGAAAATGTCCTTAATTATTCAGAGCATGCTCTAATGGAAACTTTAGAATCCCCCTCCCTTCTGTCATTTTCCTGGCATAGATACTAGATGAACTGGGGTCAAGGCGACCATCAGTGGCGGGAGAAAGCGAAACCAGCACTCGTAGGATTGACATAGATCTCGTTAGCATAATTTGCAAGCCATTAACTAATTTAAATAATTGAGATTATAGTAAGGACCTTAAAGCTTCACTTTTGGTACAGTTTCACAGGATTAAGACTAACAATAAAGCTTCAAAATATTTCTTGGACTACAAGTTAAAATTCTTTTATAATTTCCCTTTTGGTAAAAACTTTTCACTCAACTTTAATCTCAACTTAAGCAACACCAGGACCCCATTAAGTTTCCCTTATGAGTTCCCCCACCCCTTTCCATTAAACTTTTTGTCACTGCAGGCAAACATCATAAAACCCTTGAAAGGTTCTTCTGTGCTGCCACCCTCTTGGACAAAAAAAAAAACATAAAACACTTGACCGCTTGACCTAAATTTCCCAAGCAGTGCAGGCTGCCTGCCAGGATCAACGACTCTCGTCGCCTGTCCCTTTTTTTGGGACGGGGTCAAAAGTCAAGTGTCAACAAAAAAAATATAAAGAGCGGAAGAGAACAAGAAAAATGTTTTAAAAATTCCAACACGTAGGCAATTTCTGGATGATGCGCATAAAGCAAGCTTCGAGAACTACGAAAGCAAATTCACGGGGGCGGAGTTCGCCGTCCGATGCGGGAAGGGTTATATCTGAGTCGCCTCATTAGACACTGGCAGCAGCAGCAGTCATGATTTCCACTCAAGCAATCCCCTCACATAACTTGGCCTGAGGGGCGAGAATTGGCGTAAATTGATTTGAGTCCTGATAAATTTCGAATGCCTAAAGGGCTGCTCCTCCACACTGCCACCTGCCTGGAAAATTAAAGATTACCAGGAGCTGGCGGCTGCTGATTTTTAGAGGTGACAGCATAGCTTTTTTTCTTGAAAGCTACAAGAAGGAAAAGTGCGATATTTTATATCGACAAAAACATTGCTCTTAATATGGTATCAAAAATATCGATAACTTTAATATATCGACATTTTAAATATCGAAAAATATCGCATCTAAAGTTAAAATATCGATATTATCGAAAACATCAGAAGAATGTTACTTGATTAGTTCAGCTCTTTATATTGGTTTTATATATCAAACAGAATATCGATTTATAGCACATATATCGAAACGTTAAAATATCGTTTTGTATATGGACTTTCGCTTCAAATATTGATATAGTATCGACACAACGATATTTTCTGTCACCCCTACTACAACGCTAAATAAATAATATTTATTTAAATCAAAATAAAATACTTATGGTGACATATCAATTAAAATAGGAAGGATTTATTTTAAAGATAACGATTGAGTTGAGTTTCTTGGTTTAAAAAATGTAATAATTAAAATAAGATATCGAAAGTCTGAGTATTGCCTTTCTCAAACTCTAAAAGAGATTCATAGAAAATATACTTCTACAAACTAGAGCTCTAAGCCCTTAGTTAACCTCCTTTTGACAGCACTAACTTCTGGCTTTTGGCTTCTGGCTTCTGCTTTTTGCTGTTAGTATTGATAAGCCCCATGCTCGCACGTACAACATTTTAGCACACTATTTGGAAAGCGGTATGACGGAATGGATGGAGGGAGGATGCGGTATAAAGGGGATGATGCCGGGAATATCCGCCCTAGAAATGTGTCAATTTGGCGTCAAAGACATTGACGGAGCAACAACATGTTTACATTAGCAATAAAACAGGCGCAGTACCATCTGAAATTCAAGATGTGCCAGCTGCCATCGGGATAAGGGTCCTGAGGTGCTCACGTACCAAGCGAGTTGGTGGGGGTGGGGAATTAGGGAGTCCTGCCAGCCAGCCTCCGACCAGCCAGACAATAACTATAATTGTCGCATCAGCATTTTATTTTTTTTTTCTTCTTCTGTGCTCAGAGTTCCCCGTCACAGGGCCAAAAAGCAGGCAGTAAAACGGGGCCAGTCATGAATCCAGCATTCCCCGGGAAGGAGGTAAATTCCATTAAACAGACTCAGACACAGACGCAGACAATGCCGGAAGGCTCGTCAAGCGATTCCATTTGTAGGTCTGCCCGCCGACTTCCTCATTGCCTTTGGATTCCTTGCCGACTGGCTGAGCTGAGCTGTGTGCGGGGCATATCAAAAATTCTTAAATTAAAGTCAATTTGAAGACGAGTCGTCGTCGTCGGAATCGGATGATAATGACGGGGAACTCTGGAGATGGGGGCTGCGACCTGATGCTGAAGTGAAAGTTAATGCTGATTAGGAAAATTGAAGTGATAATGTGTGTGTGCGGGGAGTGTGACTTGTAACCGCTTGAAGTTGTGGCATTTAAATAAAAGGGGAAATCGAAGGGAAAAGCTTGGAAATATAAAAGAATTGAAGGAATTGTATCTAGATAGAAAATATCCTAATTAAATTATATTAAAAATGTTTTCTTTAAATATATAAATAGTTCAAAATCCCTAGAAATAAAAGGACTTTGCTGTTAAGAGCTCCCAATTATCCAATCAACAAAACAAATGGAAACAATAACTTCCCCTTTCCTTAGTTCAATAATTCCCAGAAAAAATGCAGCAAAAGATCCCCCAGCAAGTAAAAGCATTTTCTCCTTTCCCCATTCTATTAAGGATAAACAACCGAGTTTCCAATTTCCAACATTAATTAACAATTTGGTTCACATGGCAGCAGTCTGGGTCGAAGTGTGAGTTTTGTAAGCAATTTCTCGGACACTATAGAGGTGCTATCCTCCCCGGTATCAGCTGGACAACGTTTATTTTACGAGAACATTTTAATCTAATTTAGCACACTTTAGATTTATATTTGCTTAAATAGAAGTTATCTGAATGGCACGTGCCGGGCATAAGCAATGGCCAACAACAAAGGGGAAGCTCGTCGTGGTCAACTGCCCGGATGCCAGGGATGTGGCCGAAAGGAAAGGAGCAAACAAAAGGATCCACAGAAGCAATTTTATTATGGTTTATTTCGTAGCTGACTGGCTGGGCTCCTTTGGTATATTTCGGAGATGTGTATAGTTGCAGTTGCAGCCTCCTCCCCGACTGCAGTTGCCACAATCCGAATGCTCATAAACCCCTCCCTTCCAGAAATACAATTTCCTTAGAGCAAAACGCTTACATCTTAAATGCAATCAATTGTGGCAATTGTTCGTCCCTTCAAGGCTGCCTGCCACAGGAGGGTCAGTCCCAAGACTAACCTTGTAAGCGACCATTCCCTAGCCATAAACGCGTCTCAGGAGGGTGAAGAACGAGTAGATGGCATTCAAGAGCGACTGCAGCATCTTTAGATTCATGGGATAGGTGCCTCCCACCAGAATCTATCGAATATATATTAATATTGAGACATAAGTGAGTGCTAAAGTGCTAAATGCAGCTCACCGCCAAAGGCTTTTGGGAACGCATTATGAGAAACTTCAAAGTCTTCTGTGTGTCCACATCAAAGTCCATCCAATTGCTCTCATAGGCAGCAATGGCTATGTCGAAGCTCTAAGGGAAGCTTATATATATTAAAGATACTATTTTAGGGGTATTTACTTACCTGAAAGTAGAGCTCATTGGCCACATAGTAGAGAACCACACTATTGGCAAATATCATAACCATATAGGCTATTACTATGACAGTCTGAGCAATTGTTTGAGCCTATAATTTAAGAGATTTAAATTATTTAATGGGTATTATTTCATATACATTACTTACAATTATCAGAGAGAAGAGTAAGACACACAACATGGCTCCAAAACACAGAAACTCCACCAAATGAAGATGGGTATTTAGGGAATTCATAGAGTCCACTAATCTTCAGGTAAAAATAACTTATAATTTAAAGTCTGAATTGAAAATATTTAAGAAACACCTACCCCGCCAACTTTAGTTGATATCTTATACAAGATATAATCTCCTTTCGCACCTGTTCCCCTTTCAGCTTCTCCAGGCTCCTCAGCTTATGTTGCAACACTTGACACATTAATATGGCAAAGAGTGTAAAAGTCACTATCATATTGGTGTAAGGAATATACATGCAACAGCCCATGGGTGCCATAATGGCTTGGATCACAAAGAATATTTCATAGTAGGGACTGGCATACTTATACTCATCAATGGTGGGCAAATACATGCCATAGGGAAGAACTAAATAGGTGAAAATAATATTAAGATATAAATATATCTGAAAAGTAATCTAACTCACCTCTTTCGGAACCAAAAATGGGATAGGTAACAAAGCCTATGCAGGTGCAAGTGCCCATCATTAGATTGATTCTGCTTATGAACAAGGAGAGTCGTGTGGCCTCTGCCACCAATTGAGCCACCACAGGATCCTTGGATTCCTTAGGAGTTACAAGTTCTTTAGATACCATATTTAAATTCCTTGCTAGACTCACCAATAACTGAACATAATACGACTTCACCATCTCAATAAATCTCTCATAACTCCCTCGCTGCACGCACAACAACACACCTCGAACAATTGTGTTGGTAAACAACACCGCTAGATATACATTTCTGATGATAAAATCCAGAGATTCCGTACTCAGATATATATCCACATACTGGGTACAATTGATCAGGATATAAGGACCCATGGCCACATAACGTCGCCAATTGTGAACAAAGAGATACGACCAGAACTTCATTAGCTTCAAAGTGCTCCCGAAAATGGGCATTTCCACGGTATCCATCGCTTTCAATTCCATCCTGAAGGTGACAACGTCCACAGAGGTGTGAATTAACCACCAAATACTGTGTCCGTTTTATAGGAATCCCCAAGATTGGGGGGGTGGGCTTTTGTCTTGTCGTGATGTCATCATTATTAGCACTTAATTAATGGGTTTTCGTAGTGATTGTGGGTGGGGCAAATGTGTTAATTAGACCGCTGAAGGCGGTTATTACAGGTGTAAAGGATACAATGGGATTGTGAGGGTTATTAAAGGGGAATTTTACGTTTTCAGGCACTTTATTTAAAGGGGAGAAGGTTGTCCTTTCTCTATTTAAGTTTAAACAAAGCTACTTTCTAGTAAACTTTTATTAGAAAGAGATTTCCCAACTCTCTTATGTGGCTTTCCCCCAAAGATATCCAAACCCAAAGCTTGATTTAAGTCCCCTTTAAGAGGCCCACTCACTTAAAGGTCCTTTGGACTACTTAACTTCATTTAACCAATACAAAAAGAGGCAACCTCAACATCTTCATTTTTCATGGCCTGCGCTCAGTAGTCCGATAAAAAATCTTAATCGGTGGCAATTTGTCTGGGAGGGAGAGGGGGCAGCGAAGAAAACCCACAGAAAACCCCAAAAACCTCAGGAGCAAACCAAGGCAAAAAAGCAAACAAAAGGCGGCGTTCAAAGAGCAACCTTTTTCCTTTTGGAACCCAAGAGGGAGTCACCCGGAGAAAACCAACTACACATGTTGCCGTCG
>JAEIIU010044183.1:0-67604 GCA_018874675.1 Drosophila baimaii
CCGCCGCCGCTGTTGTAATCGTTGCCAGGCGTGGAGTTGTAGCCGGGTCCCATGCCCATGCCCATGCCCATGTTCATGCCCATTCCCTGCATCTGCTGCTGCGGATGATGGTGCTGCTGCTGCTGCTGTTGCTGCTGTTGCGGCGGTGGCCTGCGCCTGGCCCAGGAATCGTTGGCCAGCTGCCAGTCGAGGTTCTCTTTGGCACGTTGCTGGTGATGCGGCTGCATGTTGCCACCACCCATGTTGTAGGCATTCGAGCCCCCGCCGCCACCGCCGCCGCCCATGTCGTAGTAGCTTCTGGGCGTGGTGCCCGTGGCGGAGCTGCCGTAGTGATGCAGCTGGCTGGACGACGACTGGGAGCTGGGGCTGGGCACATTGTGGCCGTAGCGCGGCGTCTGCGAGGCGTGCGGCGTGTAGGGCGTCATGAACGGCGTCTGGCCGCTGGGCGTGTACGGCGTATTGATGATGGCGCCGAACGAGGGCGTGGACGAGAGGCCGCCGTAGTGGGAGGCGGCTCCTGCGGCCGCTGCAGCCGCCAGTGAGGCGTTGGTGGAGGAGCCGTAGCCCACAATGGAATGCGATACGGAGTAGGCGCTAGAACCGCCGCCGCCGCCGCCACCGATGCTGGAGCTGCCGCCACCGCCGCCGGAGCTGCTGATGGCACTGCGCGGCGTGCCGCCGGACACACTGCCCGTGATGCTGTAGGGCGCCTGGGAGCCGGACGAGGGCAGTGAGGAGGCGGAGACAGCTGGCGGCGGACGCATACTGTGCATGCTGTGGCCGTGCAGCGGCGTGGCATTCGAGGCCGAGGCCGAGGCCGAGGAGGTGAAGGCCGGCGAGGCGGTGGGGTCCAGCCAGTGCTCCTTGAACCAGCGCAGCAGGCTGTTGATCGTGTCGAAGATCTGGCCGCGGAAGCGGTAGCCCTCGGGCATCACCGTCACGTACTCGTGGCGCACCTTGGTCTTGGGCAGGTAGGCCAGCAGGAACTTGCCGGGCATGCTGCGCGAGGCGGTGAAGAAGTAGTGGATCTTCTTGGGGTCGCGCGTCTTCTCGTCGCGCAGCACCTGCTCCATGAAGTCGCGCTCGTTGACGTTGGCGGGCGCCGTGTTGGGCTTGTAGTACTTGTACTGGATGAGCTCGCGGGCGGCCACGGCCATGGGGTTGATGTGGCGCGCTATGATCTCGTCCAGGTCCTCGAACTCCTCGGTGCCTATCCACAGGCTGCGCCCCAGACTGTACTCGTTCTCCTTGCCCTCCTCGCGCACATCGATGTGCTGGAAGATGTCGTCGGCCACCTTCCAGGTGGCGGTCAGATGGTCCTTGGACTTGCTGCTCGGCCGCATGGCCACCTCGCCCTGGTCGGCCTCGGCCAGCATGGCCACCACCTCGGCGTACGACTTGTTGAAGAAGCTGGGATGGGCGATGACGCGGCGGGCGTAGGTCTTGCGCTTCAGCGCCTTCGCCTTGGCATCGCTGGCCTTGCGGTTGTCCAGCTCCTCGGTGACGAAGTCGTAGAAGGCGTCCCGCCGCGGCCGCCACTCGTTGTTCACGTCCTTGAGGTCCGCCGTCTTCGAGGAGCAGTCCACCGAGAAGCGATCGATGTCGATCTTGATGATGCGCACATGGATCATCTGGGAGACGCGTACGCGCTCCTCCGGATTGCGCACCTGCTTGTCGGACAGATTCTTGATGTGTATGAAGCCGGGCAGGCCGTTCTCCAGCCGCACGCGCACCCCGGACGCCTGGCCGGGACAGGCATTCGCGTCAAAGTGATTCCACACCTCCGAGAGCTCGGGAAAGTCGTCCTTGTGGCAGAACGGGCACTGCCAGCTGTCGCTGGTGTCGATGCGCACCGGATTGGCGTTGTCCAGCTGCTCGCCCTGCGGCCGGCGGTAGGTGAAGCCCGTCACCATGGCCGTCACGCACTTGCCCACGTAGAAGGAGTCGGGCGTCTCCTTGGTGAGCATGTCGAAGAGCTCCTCGGCGCTGGGCTTGCTGTACTCGGTGCGGTAGTCCTTGTACAGGCTGCTCAGCTCGTTGCGGATGTCGTAGAGCGTGATGCTCTTGCTGCCGAATCCCTGGCGCTCCAGCTCCACGGCGAAGGCGTCCAGATCGAGATCCTTGAGGCGTTCGGGCGACTCCAGGATCTCCTCGAGCGCCCCGGCCGGATTGGTCTCCTCATCGTCGTACTCCATGGCATCGATGGCCATCTTGCGGGCCCACTCGTACGTCTCGGGATGCACCCGCGACCCGTCCAGCACCTCCACATACGCCTCGGTGCTGTCGCCCAGCGAGGAGGTGTCGATCTTGATGAAGCCGCTGCAGTTGATGAAGACCTTGGGCCCCAGGTGGCACACGGTGACCAGCTGGGTGCGGTTCTCCAGCCGCTGGTTGCTCTGCTTGAGCAGCTTCAGCAGCGCCTGGCCCTTGCGCGGACCCAGGCCGCAGGTGTACTGCAGCAGGTTGGTGGTGCGCGCATTCTGCACCATCAGGTTGATGTCCAGGCCCACCTCGCTGGTCCGGTTGATGAACTCGAGGCTGAGCTGCTCCAGCAGCTGCTCGCGCGGCACCCGCTCCTGCAGCGGATGGTAGCGCAGGCAGAGGATCTCGTCGTCCGCATCGCAGAGCTGCGAGTACTCCACCAGCGGATCCTGCATCTTGCGGGCCAGCGAGACGGCCTGCTTCAGCAGCGAGGGATACTCCTTGAAGTCGGACTCGCCCTTCTTCGAGTTGGCATAGATCTTGGCCAGCTCGTTGTCAATCACCTCCACCTCTATGGGCGGGAACTGCTCGGCCGTCTCCAGCTCCTTGAGTATCTCCTTGATGTCCGCCTGGATGGTCTGGGCGTCGCGCGACTCCGCCCCGATCACCACAATGTGCGGCTTCTTCATCTTGATGAAGTCGCTCAGCTTGCGCAGATCGGCCAGCTTCTGGGCCTTCTCCTCGGCGTTGTGCGAGTTCTTGCGCTTGAGGATGTTGGGCAGGCGCAGGTAGTCGGATATGTCGCCCTCCACGGTGGTCACCGCGCAGAAGGCGGCCACCGACTGGTCCGGATCGTAGGCCAGCGACAGCACACGGATGCCGCGCAGCGTGCTCCACTCGTCGTAGCTGAAGTCGGCGGGCAGCTGGGGCTTGTAGGGCGCCACCTTGAGCCACTTGTACAGCTTGGCGGTGCAGGAGCGCAGCACGAACTGCTGCGCCTCCTCGTGCAGCGTGGCGCGCAGCTCCTTGATCAGGTCCGGGATGACCCACTTCTGCAGCGCCAGCTTCACGCAGTCCGCGCGCAGCGTGTTCCACTCGAGGACGTGCTTGGAGAACTGATCTAGATGGTACAGGGCCTTGGCCTCCTCCACATAGTCGCCGGGCGGCCCGTTGGCACTGGCATTGCCCTCGAACTCCTCGAGGAACGTGATCTCCAGCAGCTTCTCCTCCTCGGCCATCATCAGCTTGATGAACTGGTCCCCGAAGAGGTCGCCCACGGGCTTCTTGGCCACATACTTCATGGGATACACCGGCGAGTTCTCGTCAATGAGCACCATGCCGTTCTTGGTGGGCCGGATGTTGAGGCGCGCCCGATCGAAGTACACCTCGCGCATGGTCTTGCGCAGCAGCGGCTCCTGGGCCAGCTGGCGGGCCACCACATACTTGGCGGCGTGCAGGACCTCGTCCACGGTCATGAAGCGCGGCGACAGATACTGCTTGGCCAGCTCCGTGGGTCCCAGGCTCTCCTGGGTGACCTCGTTGCGCTGGTAGTTGTCGCGCAGATTCTCCGCGAACTGCTCCGGCGTGAGGCCAAAGTGCTTGGCGAAGCCACAGATGCCCGCCTTGCGGAACACCGCATAGGGACTGCTGTTGGGCGCCTGCTTCAGCTGATCGTCCATCAGCTCGGCCTCGTCCTCGTCGTTCTCCGGCTCGGCGGGCACTGTGGCGGCCGCTCCCTCGGCCGTCGCCGCGGCGCCATCCTCGCCGTTCTCGGCAGCCGCCGACGCCGCCTGGCGACGTGCCCGCTCCTCGCGACGCTCCTGGAGCTGCTTGCGCCGCTGCTCGGCCTGCATGCGCGGCAGCTCGTGCGAGTAGTTGAGCAGGAAGTACATGTGCACGTCCTTCAGCTCCTCCATGGACTGCACGTCCGCCAGGCGCTCAAAGTCACTGTCCAGCATGAGGCGCACGTCGTCGGGCAGCGGCTTCTCGGGGTCCGCGCACAGCGTGTCCAGCTGGAACTGACGCATCTTCTCGAACAGGGCCTTCAGCTTGCGCTTGCGCTCGTTCAGCTGGCACCAGCGCTCGTCGTAGTAGTAGACCTTCCACAGGTCGTCGATGTTCAGCTCCGGCTTCACGTACTCCTTGCGGTAGAAGGCGATGAAGGGCACCTCCAGCTGCTGGTTGCGGATGAACTCCAGCGTCTGCTTGATCTTGTTGACCGCCGTCGGCGGCTTGCGCAGCTTCTCGCGACTGTCGGCCTTCTCCTGCTCGGAGACGGTCTGCTTGCAGAAGGCGAAGCGATAGATCCAGTCGGCCTCGTCGTCCAGCTCGTGGGAGCCCTCGAAGACGGGCGTGACGGGCACCTGGCGCAGCTGCATGCGCTCGGGTATGTCTGTCTGGCGAATCTCATTGTCCAGGTCCGTGAAGTGGCCGCGCTTCAGTTCGCTGGGCTCGTATATGTCGAAGATCGTCTTCTTGGCCACCTTCTTCTTTAGCGCCTTCTTCTTCTTCACGCGCACATCGTCGCCGGCGCCCAGATCCTCGTCGTACTCATCGCCCTCGGAATCATCCTCGTACTCGTCCTCCTCGTACTTGGAGAAGTCGTCGTAGTCAAAGTCTACGCCGAAGATGTCCTGGCCCTCTTGCAGTGAGCTGTTTGTGGTGGAAGGAGAGCAAGGACATAAGAGATGGAATCCTGGCTTGTGGCAAGATGGTGAGCTAAGGAGGGGAGGAACTTACGCATCTGTAAAGATGGGCCTGCGCTTCTTTTTCTTCTCGGCTATGGGACGTCCATTGTCGTCCACAATGAAATCATCGGCATCCGACTCCGAGTCGTCCTCCCCAAAGTCATCCGCCTCCCGGGGGCTTCTCTCGCTGCGATGCTCCACGCTCTGCGGGATGGAATGGGTTCATAGAGGATCATGTGAAAGGCTAACTTTAGGGGGACACTCACCTCATCGTTCTCGTCGAACAGCTGTTCGGCGATTTGTTCGCGGGCCAATCCCTCGTCCACATGCTGCTCCTCGCCATCGCTTTCATTGTCGTGGATGCGACGCAGACGCTTGAACCGCTTCTGCAATGGAAAAGGATAAAGGAAAGGCAAGGCGATGAGCAGAAATCAAGATAAGGCAAGGTCAAAGACCGTTATAACAACAAGAAGCCGCACGCACATGCTTGCACATGCATGTTCGTTACGCATCTTGTTAATAAAAGTTCTTTGGCAAGGCAATCCTGCAGAAAATCCTGCTAGCTGAAAGGTGACACTTACCCGCCTCTCAACCTTCACGCCCAGATTCTCCTCAATCAAATCATAGTCATCGTCCTCCAGCCGATCATCCAGATCGTCATCTTCATGCTTTTTCCGCTTCTTGCCACTGCCACCGCCGGCATCGTCGTCGCCGCCGCTGCCTGTGTCTGAGTCGTCGCCACTGCCGTCATCCTCCTCGATGGGATTGTCGTCAATTAGATCCTTGAGCTCCTCGCGCAGCCGCTCCTCGTCATCTACATCCGGTAAATTAAGAATAACAAAATCAGTTACACGCGAACACATTTTTTTTTTTTTTTTGGGGATTTAGCTAGAAGTTAGTTGCAAAATTTCGGGAATAAGAAAAAAAAATACAAAAACCCATTCTGTCAAAAGTCAAATGAAGAAAGAGAGAAAGAGAGGGAGAGAGTTTTTTGAAAATGTCAAGTGTCAAGTGTTAAAGTGTTGGGGAATCCCAAGTGTTGGTGTAAAAATGTCAAATGTCAAGTGTTGGGGAATCCCAAGTGTTGGAGTATGTCCAGAGCCTGGGACCCTAACCTCAACACTGTATCTCTTTGCAACCTTTCCCGTTGTTTACACCATTCATTTCTTATCGAGCTCTAGCAAGCTCCTGTTTTTCTTTCCATAACTACCTTTCATATTGTAATTGAATGTCGCAGAAAATAAAAGTAATATTCGTTTAAAGCATCATGAAGAGACAAGTAAGACTTCCTAAAGCGCAGTCCACAGTGAAGGTAAGTAAAGAAAACACTTTTATTTTGATCATTTCTGCATACACACACACACACACATCGCATATCGCCAGAGATTGGACAAACATTTCGATTGTTATAAGGATTTTAGGGAATTAAACAAACATTACGATTGTTGCAAAGATTTCAGACTCTCCTGGCACGCAACCGCCCAAAAGCAGATCGCGATCGGAATGCAAAACGGTTAATAAGGAAGATAAAGGAAACATAAACAAAACAGAAACTTTTATTCGAATTAGATGGCTAAAAAGTGTGTGTGTGTGTAATCAAGAGATTTAGCTAAATCCATTGATGGCGCCATGTAAGCACCTCCATTGATTATTCCAACAGTGCCTTTGCAAAGTCCTAACTTCGAATGCAATTTCTGGAAAAAGCCGCGCTTGCTGCTCTTTCAATTCGCCGCATTTCGCCACAGACACACACATACAGAAACAAAGACACATACGCGAGCCGAGTGCTGCGTTAATTGTTGTTGTCCGACTGGCTGGCTGGCCCATGGCCACGGTAGCACGGTAAAAACACAAGACCTAACCTCAAAGTTGTAAACAAAAAAAAAAGAGAGGGGCAAGGCGGTCTGCCCTTTCCCGCGCGCTCCACACAGGGGCATAAGAGTTGTGGAACACACATCCAGCCGGGGAAAGGCCCGGCCAGAGATCATTGGATTAACAGCGGCGCGGCGCGATTTCACAAATTGTTATTGTCGGCGGCGGGGCGGCCATAGCTCGCCGCGCTGGACAAAATCGCACCTTCTTCCTCCTCGCTGCTGTCGGAGACCGCGGCCTTCAACTTCTTCAGTTTCTTCCGCTCGTGCACGTCCAATTCTTCCTCCTCCTGCAAAAAAAAAAAGTCCAAGGAAAATGCAATATACATATATGTACACATCTATATATCTATATGTGTGTGTGTATATTTATCGCGCATATACACACGCACACATATACACATAGTACGCGCGCCTACAACAGAACGCAACGCAACGCGAAAAGTCCGCATTCGAGCGGCGAGTGGGGCCCTACCTCCGATTCCTCGGCCTCGGAATCCAGAAATTCGGCCATCGTAATAAATTAAATAATTAAACTATATGCTTAAAAACGAATTTAACTAAATATAATGCACAATAAACGTCGCTTGCAGTGTCACAATAAAAAAAAACGCGAAGACGAAGAAGAAGTGTCAAAATTGTGGGTGCTGGCCAGTGTTGGGCAACGCATGGGCCAGCGTCAGTCGATTGTCTGCAAGGCGGGAAACAAGTGTGACCAGCTTACTACCCATACGATAGTGTCGAAACATCGATAGAGCTCTGCCCATCGATGTTTTGACAGCTCTAGCGAAAATTTCATGCGCCAAAAACGTAAACTAAAGAGGATTTTGTCGAATTACCACCAATTAAGTGGTACAAACTCCCCAAACTGACACCTCTCGACGGTTAATTAAGTTCGGGGGCAGCGGAATATACTGATAGCTGCCCGCAACGTGAATTCCGCGCGAACAGATCGCTTGCTGCGCCGTTTCTCATTAAGAGTGGGGGCGGGTGGCCCACAAATAGAGAGAGAGTACAGCCGATGCTGCACCGCGGCAGCGGAGAAAGAAGAAGAGCGGCAACGCTGCACTGTCCACGGTTGATAAACAACAAAAGCGAAAGACGGAGAATTCGTTAAAAATCGGGAAAATTCAATTAAAAGTGCAGCTTAGAAGAGATGCCCACGAGGAGAGCATAACAAAGTGGCAATAGCACAAGAGGACGCATACAATAGCAAAGATGCAGGTGAAGAGTGTGACAAGAAACCAAAACAAAACAAAACACGATTTAGTGGGATATCCCAGCCACGCTTTATCCTCACTCGCTGGAACGAAAACTAATATATTTTTGTCTTTTTCCCCCAGCAAATGGATGACCCGCCATCGCTGCCCGTGGGCACGGAGGTGAGCGCCAAATATAAGGGCGCCTTCTGCGAGGCCAAGGTCAGCAAGGTGGTGCGCAACATCAAGGTAAAGGTGGCCTACAAGCAGGGCCTGGGCTCTGGCATTGTCTCCGACGATGCCATCAAGGCGCCCACCGGTCAGCTGCGCGTTGGCGCCGTCGTGGAGGTGCGTCATCCGGATCGCAAGGAGATTGTGGAGGCCACCATTACCAAAATACAGGATTGCTCGCAATACACGGTTGTGTTCGATGACGGCGACATCACCACGCTGCGGCGGACGGCTCTGTGCCTCAAGAGCGGGCGACATTTCAACGAGAGCGAGACATTGGATCAGCTGCCACTGACGCATCCGGAACACTTTGGCAATCCCGTGGTAGGCGGCCGTCGGGGAAGGCGGCGCGGTCAGCTGAACGAGGATAGTTCCGATGATGATGACGAGAGTGATGCCAAGGAGGTGGTCAACGAGAAGGAGGAGAATATCGGCAAGGTGGTGTGCGTGGAGACGGAGTCCAAGAAGAAGGACAAGGAGAAGTGGTTCCCCGCTCTCGTGGTGGCGCCCACAGCACAGGTGAGTTGGGTATTTGTCATGAGAAGCCACAGGGAAACCTTTGATCTAGCTTCCTTTCTTCATTTTGGTTCTTTTTACTCTCTTTTTTGAGTGTTCTCAGTTAGGCTTACGCTTACGCTCTTTCGTTGAGAACTAGAAGAGAGCGGGAGAGAGAGAAAACGATTCACATGAGCGCTTGCTCCTTGAGCTCGTTGACAACGCTTTAAATTTGATATTTATCATATATATTATATATATTTATTTTTTTTAACTAATTCAGCTTAAAAGAGATTTCTTTTTGTAATAACAAACCCAAAAGTCTTTGTACAAGTCCAAGTCTATTATAAAGCCTTCAGAAGTCCGCTTAATAAACCATAATTACACCTACTAGAGGTCATTATAGAAAGATTATTAATCCTCCCAAGAGATAGCATAAATCCAGGAAGAATCCCTTAAAAAATCAAAGAAAAACCTTGATTATTCCTACACACTCAGTAATAACAATGACTAACCCGCAACCCACAAACACAGGCCACGGTCCGCATCCGCGTGAAGGACGAGTACCTGGTGCGCTCGTTCAAGGACGGCCGCTACTACACGGTGCCCAAGAAGGAGGCCACCGAGTTCACCCGCGAAGTGGCCAGCAAACAGGACGTGCCTGCTGTGCAGGCGGCCCTCGAGTTCCTCGACAGCAGTATCCTGCCGCCCCACTGGGACCGGGACTCGCTATTCGGCCTCTCGAACCTCTCCAGCGACGACGAGGGCGAGATCGATTCGGACTCCTCCGACGACGAGCCGCACGAGGAGAAGGATCGCTTTGTGGCGCAGCTGTACAAGTATATGGACGACCGTGGCACGCCGCTCAACAAGGTGCCATCTATTCAGACCCGCGACGTCGACCTGTATCGCCTTTTTCGGGCTGTGCAAAAGCGTGGCGGCTACAATCGTGTGACCACCCAGAATCAGTGGAAGCTCATTGCCGTCCGCCTGGGCTTCACGCCGTGCACCGTGAGCGTGATGAATCTGGTGAAGCAGGCGTACAAGAAGTTCCTGCAGCCGTACGGCGACTTCCACCGCAAGCTGGGCTGCTCCATGCTGATGACATCCCGCAACTCCAACCGCAGCAAGGGCAGGAGCCTGGTGCGGGCCAATTCGGTGGCCTCGCCCAAGCCCACGGAGACAACGAAGACGGAAACCATTAGCAAGCTGGCGCAGCCTAATCAGACCAACGTGGCGGCGGCCTCCTCTTCGTCAAGTGCAACTTCCACCTCTGCAGCAGCAGCAGCCGCAGCTACCCCCGTCCGAGCTGCGTCCACTGCCTCCCAATCGGCGGTGGAAATGGAGTCGGAGGACACCAGCGAATCGAGTGTTGTGGTCGACTTGCCGGCTAAGAAGCAAAGGAAGGGCTCGTCGGCGGCCAGCAGCAGTCAGCAGGGTAAGGTTAAGACCCTGGTGGAGAAGTACGAGGAGAAATCGACAGCGGCACAGGCTTCCTCGGCCACAGGAGGTGGTGGAGGAGGAGCAGCAGCAGCAGCAGCAGCTGCCACAGCTGGCTCAGGCACCAGCGAAGCGACTAGAGTCGCAGCAGCAGTAGCAGCATCAGCATCAGTAGCCGCCTCCTCCTCCTCCTCCACGTCCTCCTCCTCTGCAACCACCACGCCAGCGCCCTCATCCTTTTCCTCAGCCTCAGGCGCTGCCAGTTCATCAGCCTCTGCAGTGGGATTCAGCAAGGACACGGAATCGGATCTACCGCTGGCCAAGATCAAGGCAGCTGCAGCGGCAGCAGCAGCAGCGGCGGCGGCGAACGCAACCAGGAACAATAGCATGGAGAAGGAGACGAACATCAGCTCGGGCAGCAGTGCCTCCGCCTCCAGCAAGGCCAACTCGGCGGAGATGCAGCGCAGTCGGGATGTGTCGCCAGCAGGTAAGTGAGCCAGAGATTTGGAAATCGGGTTACTTGGGGGAGAGGGTGAGCCCATCTTGGATAGAAGCTACTCCAAGGTTACTTTAAATTTCTTTTATTTCCTAAGAACAAGTCGAATCTTCACAGAATCCCCTGTTGGAGGAGACCTTAACCTATTGTCAGGCAGGGCTTTCCCAGCCAGAAATCCCCCCGGGGGAACTCGCTCAATGTAGCTCTCTAGATTCCCTAGACAATCTTCACCTTGACCTTGTGGTAGGCATTGGCCAGCACGCCGCGCAGATTCCAGATGTGCTCAAACTTCTCCGGCTGCACATTGTACGCCGAATCGACGGCCTTGGCCCAGATCTCCACCTCCCCGCCGGCCTTGCGCTGCGCCTCGGTGAGGGGCAGCCGGACGGTCCACAGGGACCAGCCGTAGTGCCGGCCATCGGGTATATCCTCCTGCTCTAGTTCGGCCACATGCCAGCTCTGTCCCTCGTCGCCTGTGAGGTCCACGCGCACTATCTTCCGCCCACCGCCGCTCCACGCGTATCCCCGAACTGTGATGTGCCCATCGTCGTCGTCCGCCCTCACCCGGGCTCCCGGCTGTGGCGTACAGATGGCCGAGGTCACCGGCATCGCCTGGATGGCATCCGATTTGCTAAAGTCCACGGTGTCCCAGTCCGTGCTCGGACTGAAGCCCTTGTAGTCGTTCTGCTGCCAATGCGAGTCCGACTCCTTGTCCGCCACCACAATCCGTGTCAGCCACTTGACATTGCGCGCTCCCACAGTGCCGGGCACAATTACCCGAATGGGATAGCCATGATCCCGGCTTAGCGGCTCGTCGTTCATTTCGTAGGCCAGTATCACGTCTCCGCGTGGATCCAGCGCCTTGGAGAGGGGTATCGAGGCTCCGTAGGGATGGGAAGTGGGATCCAGGTCGGCGCCCTCGAAGATCACGTGTTTGGACTCGTCCGGCTGCACACCCTGCTCGCGCAGGACGTCGCAGAGTCGGGCGCCCGACCACTTGGCATTGCCCACGGCACCGGCGCCCCACGAGAGACCTGGGAGTGGGAATGATGATGAATTCATGGGCTTAAATGGCAGGGATTCGCCCTCGCCAGTACTCACCCTTCACCGCCTTGACCTTGGTCATCTCGGATCGTCGATTGCCACCGCACATAATGGCCGCCGTCACCGAGTGCTTGGGCAGGGCCTTGATCCCCTCGAGATTTAGCGTCAGCGGCTGCTCGGACTCGCTCTCGATCTCCAGCTCATAGTCCTCGGGACTTATCACCGGCACGGGCAGGTGGTTGCGCACATAGAAGAGCTCGTTGGGCGTGTGGAACTGCTCGGCCAGTAGGCCGATGGGTGGCTCCGCGTTGAAGGGTCGCTTAGAGGCGGGCTTCAGCAGGGCGTGGCGCTGCGGCTCCTGGGCCCACGGTGAGCCCAGCTCATCCTCGACGGCCGTACCCGACTGCAGGCCCTCCAGGTTGCCAATGCGAAAGCCCTCGAGCAGCTCCAGCACCTCCAGGGTGTTGTGCTGCTGATAGATGGCCCAGAACGGGTCGATGGCACTGCCGGCGGCCATCAGGATCTTGTCGCCACCCGGATGGTTGTCGGCAAACTCGGTGACATCGTACACGCCCAGGCCGTAGGTCACCCAGATGCCCTTTTCGGCACTGTTGTGCTGCTCCACTTGGTCGGACTTGTAGGTGGGCAGATCCTGCCGCGTGGTGACATGCCAGAGGCGTGCCCGGGCCTCCAGCTCTTCCTCGCTAAGATCCTCTTGTGACTCTGTCTCTGCCTCCGCCATGACGGCTGTGTGGTGCCTCCTGCTTAGCCAGTGGTAGCCCAAGGCCAGGCCCCCAGCCCAGTAGGCGGCATACAGTAGTCTCTCTGTTTTGCTGCCCGGTGAACTCCATCTGTGTTGTTCCTGCTGCCGGTGGCCATTGCTTCTGCTGCTGGCGTTGGTGGTGGCGGCCAGAAAGCGAGTGTGTGGCCGCTGGTGGAGCACCAATCCCCTCAAGCTGCGGCACAGCAACCGCATGGTTATGTAACCGCCTAAACTAAGAACAAACTTTTTGACAATCGGAGAAATCCGAAATCCCAAGCTGCTGCTGCTGCTGCTGCCGTGCCTACTCCGCTGCTGCTTCTGCCTCTGCTTCTGATCGGCGGCTTATGTCCGGCGCCTGTTGGGATTTCGTGGCTTTCTATTGATATTTCAGCTGTTTGTTTAGTGGCGACATTGGCCCCTGGCACCCTCTGCCCCCCCAGTCAGCTCTCGGCGTTGCTTGGAGTGATAAGCAATCACCAAGAAGCGCTAATTCTCGTCTGTTTTTATGTTTTCTTTTTCCTCTTCTTCTTCTTTGCACACGCAGGCGAGTCACACCTGTTTTGCCGGGGGCCCATCATTATCATCGATATCGCTATCGATAACTGCCGATATACATACATGTATGTTTATTATATGCTGCGTGTGGGTGTTCTCGGAAAAAGTAATTACCAAAAAAAAAAATGCAAATTAATCTGGCAATTAAAGTTATTGTAAAAACACGCAAGTGGGTTAGCATATAGGAGGTGGATTTATATTATTTTATTGCCAAGCAAACACTTGTTGCTTTTGTGTTTTTGTTGTGTGTTTTTGTTGTGACAGGGGAACACATACTACGGTATCTGCTCTCTCGCTCTTATTCATTATTAGTTGTTATATTTGCATTTATTTATGTGTGTATGTACTATATATGGAAGTAAACAAAACAAAAAAGCAGCTTAACATGTTTAGCTTGACTATAGATAATGATTGAACATTTACATAAATTGTTTTGCATTATTTTCTATATGATTTCAAAATGGTCTAAGATAAACTAATTGCCTCTCTTTCTAAACAGTGGAGAGAGAGCTTTTGAAGGGGCTTTTGATACAGAGGAAAGCCTACGTTTTAGATACCCTTCCAATCGTTTCTAGATAGATAATCGACAAATACAAGGAAAATCAACAAAACTTTGTTATTTTTTAACATATACACAAAAAAGAACTTAAAATATAGTAAGTTTTTACGAATTCGGTAATGTATTTTCCTTGAAAAATAAAAAAATTATCTAGATTTTTCTTTAGTTTATCGATTAATTTACTTATCGTTTTTCTAAAAGCTGTATGATATAGTCGTCTGATCTCCGCTGATCCCACTTGCTTACTAAATACCTTAAAAGGAACATTATGGGAAAAGTTTAAATTAGAATTCTTTAAATCTGAGAGGCTAGCGAGGTTAAAAAAGGAGAGACATGGCTAGATCGACTCGGCTGTTGATGCTGATTAAATTTATTAGTAAAAATGTCATTTCCTTTGAAAGTTTGACTTCAATTTAAGTCCTTAAACTTTTTAATAATAAAATAAACCAGATCTGCATATTTCTCAGCTGACTAAAGGCTAGAACTAGTTGGGAATCATAACGTAATTAAGCAAAGTTAAGGCCACAATTGCTTCTATAGGTGGCTAACCGTATTCCTCAGCATTTTTAGAGTTATTTTCCTGAAATACAGCTTCCATTAACGATTCTATCCTATCTCTTCCTTTACAGTCTCCAGTGGACCGCCTTCAGTGGCAGCCAGCAGCTCCCTCGCTTCCGCTGCTAGTGCCCAGCCGCCGTCTACCAAGAAGGAGAAGCATCAGCGTTCCAAGCAGACCGATAAGGATAAGGACAAGGAGAAGGACAAGGACAAGGACAAGGAAAAGGACAAGGAGAAAGATAAGGAAAAGGACAAGGACAAAGACAAGGACAAAGAGAAGGACAAGGACAAGGAGGAGAAGCAGGCGAGCAGCGGCAAGCGCAAGAAGGAGAAGATTAGCGTAGAGAAGATCGACACGGGAGACTTCGTGGTCGGCATCGGGGACAAGCTGAAGGTTAACTACCACGAGAAGAAGTCACCCAGCTCCCATGGCAGCACCTACGAGGCCAAGGTCATCGAGATCAGCGTCCAGCGCGGCGTGCCCATGTACCTGGTCCACTACACCGGCTGGAACAATCGCTACGACGAGTGGGTGCCGCGCGATCGGATTGCCGAAAACCTGACCAAGGGATCCAAGCAGAAGACCCGCACCATAAGCACGAGCAGTGCCAACAGCGGCAGTGGTGGCGGCGGCGGCGGAGGTGGTTCCCTCTCTGTGCAGGGCTCCCTGCCGCCGGGAGTGGCGGAGAAGCAGCAACAGCACCAGCAGTCCGCCAAGGAGGGTGGCTCTAAGATTCCGCCCTCGGCTGGACTTTCCACTGGCCCAGGAGCACCACCGCTGCCCGGCGCCCTGGGCGGAGCCAGCTCCACGCCCTCGCTGCTCTCCTCCACGGTGGCCAAGACCCCCACCACGGCCGGGGCTAAGCGTGGACGCGGGCGCAGCGACTCAATGCCGCCACGCTCCACCACGCCCTCCTCGGTGGTGGTCTCCGCCGGAGGACGCACCAAGTCTCCAGCCGCCTCGCAGCAGCACCTGCAGCAGGCGATGAAGAAGCGGCCGACGCGCATCCTGCCAGGAACAAGCGCTTCCCGCCGCACCTCAGACGCCTCGATGGTCACCGAATCGGACTCCGATTCCGATGAGCCAGTGCGTCGCCCCAAGAGGCAGCAGATGGCCAAGGAGAAGCCGCAAGCGGGCAGGCAGCAGGCCTCCTCCGCTGGCAAGGGTCGCGTGGCCAGCACTGCCTCCACCACGGCCCCACAGCGTGAAGAACCCAGCGATGATTCCGAGGAGGATGACGACGACGAGGAGGAGCCACCGCCGCCGAAGCAGCAACAGCAGCAGTCCTCGTCAGGCTCCGCACGCGGTGGCTCCCGGGCTGGCGGCAACCGAGCCATGAGCAGTGGCGCCGCCTCCGCCAAGGGACGCGACTACGATCTCAGCGAGATACGCTCGGAGCTGAAGGGTTTCCAGCCGCAGCTCCTCACGAGCAGCCTGCCCAACGAGGACCGCAAGAAGGAGCCCTCCATCAAGACGGAGTCCGCGGAGCCAGCCGCCCTGCTGCAGGATGTGGTCAAGAAGGAGCCCTCGGGCAGCAAGCTGGAGTCCTCGGCCAAGAGTCGCAGCTCCACGGAGCTGTCATCGGAAACGGAATCGTATGCGGACGAGGATTCGCAGTCCTCGGATTACCGCAAGCAACCCAAGGGAGCAGGCGGCAAGCGGGAGCCCGCCATGGCCACGCCCTCGAAGCAGCAGCAGCAGCAGGATCAGCTAGTGCCCAAACGAGAGCTGGCGGCTGTCAAGGAGGAGCCATCGCTGAAGGTGGAACCCAAGGCGGAGCCCAAGACCGAGGAGGAGCCGACGCCGGCGGCCAAGAGCAAGCCGCCACCCTTCCTGTCGGGAGCGGACATAAAGCCGCCGACCACCTTGATAGCCCCCGCCAGATTTGGCACTGCGTCCGCTGCCTCCTCGTCAGTCCAGGGTGGCAGCAGCACCTCCTCCTCCACGCCCAAGTACACATCGGTGATTGTGGAGAAGCCCCTGACAGTGGGCGGCGGCAAGAAGTCATCGGCAGTGGGGGAGCAGCTGCAGCAGCAGCAGCATCTGCCGCTGAAGAAGGCGGAGCTGCTCAAGAAGCAAGCGGCGGGCAGCAGCCAGGAGTCGAAGAAGTTCGCCGAACCGGTGGCCAGCCTGAAGGTGGAACTGCCGGCGGCCTGTTCGCCCTCCTCCTCCTCCTCGTCGTCCAGTTCGTTCTCTTCCAGCGGCTCTGGCAGCGGCAGTTCCAGCTCAGCCACCCGCTCGCTGCCGGACATGAGTAAGCTGGAGATAAGCAGTGGAAGCACTGCAGCAGCAGCGGTGGGCGCACATCCGCCTCACACAGCCCAAGCCCCGGGTAGCAGCTCCTCCTCCGCCAAGGAGAGCAAGTACAGCAGCAGCACTGGCGGCACTGGCGGAGCTGCAGCGGCAGCTGGGGCAGGAGGATCGGGTCTAAGCATGCGCAAGCTGCTCTCCTCGGATGTCTATGAGTTCAAGGACACGGAACCCTTTGAGTTTGAGAAGCGCATCTCGCCCATGGCCTCGGTGGGCGGCACGGGCACCACAGCAGCGGGAGGAGGCGTGCCACCAGCGGGAGCAGGAGCTGTAGTGGCCTCGGTAATCACAGCTGTGTTGCCACCAGCAGGAGGAGCAGGAGCAGCAGGAGGAGGAGGAGCATCAGGTTCAGGAGCAGGAGCATCTACACAATCAGCTTCGTCCTCAGGCGCCGCTGGAGTTGTGGTCAGCAGCTCGGCGGCCAGGAAGCAGGCCCTCAAGGCCAACGCCATGCAGCAGCACAGCCTCGAGCTGCACCAGCTGCACCAGCCACCCTCCTCTTCCTCCTCCACCTCGTCGGCCGCCGCCAGCTATGGCCCCATGGCCAGCGCAGCCTTGACCACCGGACTGACAGCCGTGGCCGCCGCCAGCGGCGCCAAGCCCAAGAAGAGGGGATCGCCCATGAAGGAGGCTGCCCTGGGTCTGGACAAGAGCAAGAACTTCAAGATGGACAAGGAGCAGGGCCAGCAGGCGGAGCCGCCGAAGCAGCAGCAGCAGCAGTTGACGCCGCCCAGCTTGAAGGTTCCTTCATCGGCAGGATCTCTGGCTAACGCCGTGAAGATGCACACGCCACCAGGAGCGTCGGCGGTGGCGGGAGGAGCAGCTACCTTGAGCACGCCCACCCCCAGCAGCACCACCACGAGTGCTGGCTCCTCCCACGCCATAGCCATGCCCGGCCAGCTGACGCCGCACCATGCCACGCCCTTCGATGCGCTGAGGAAGTCGCCCAGCTTCAACCTGAACATCACGGCCCTGAACGAGGAGCTGGCCCAGACGGTGCAGGAAACCACGCGCGCCCTCACGGACGCCCTGCAGCCACCGGCAACGCCCACAACGCCCGTGGCCCTGGCCGTGCCTGTGGTCTCGGCGGCCCTCAGCTGTCCGAGCACACCGCCCACGGGCCCGGGTTCCACTGTGTCCACTGTGCCTGTGGTCGCCTCCCCCAAGATGAGCACACCGCCGCAGGCGCCCAAGCCGCCACCCGCTGCTCCCCATATCGTGGGCAGTCCCTTCATTGAGACGCGGAACGTGTTCGAGCTGAGCACCTCCAACGAGGGCAGCGGCTACAGCTCCGGCGAGTCCAAGGACAACAAGCTGGAGCTGAAGAACGTAAAGATCCTGCTGGCCGGCGCTGCAGGACCCTTTGACCTGGATGCCGGGAGCTACGAGCAGAAGACCAGCTCCATAGCGGACAAGGTGCTGAAGGCGATTAGCCAGAAGAAGGAGGAGGTGGAGAACAGCAAGAGCAAGCCACCACCAGCAGCAGCGGCGACGGTGGAGCCAGTGGAAGCCACAACCACCGCCAAGGCAGCGGCGGCGGCGTCGCCCGAGGATATCCCACCGCCCAAGCTGGAGCTGAGCAGCAGTCAGCTGTCCATCAAGCTGGACACTCTGAAGCTGCTGGGCGAGCCCCTCAAGATCCAGACGGGGCCGCTGCTGGGCGAGCTCTATCGTCCTGGGCCGGCCACCAGCAGTCCGGAGACCAAGTCCATACTGGAGTCCTCGCTGCCGGCCAAGAACAGCGAGCTGAGCGAGACCATCCAGAAGCTGGAGTGCGCCATCCAGCAGCGCAAGACCCCGGTGGGTGGCGGCCACTCGCTGGCCAGCTCCAATGCCGGCACTCCGCCCACCGCCCACACGCCCAACTCCACGGCCACCGCCGGGCCGGGCTTCTCCGACGACGAGTCCCTGGACAGCACCGACTCCGAGCAGCGACTGGTCATCGAGGATGTGATAGCGGAGGAGCACACCACCACCACGACGACGGGGGAGCAGAAGAGTCCGGGATCGGGCCAGGAGGAGGTTCAGACCAGCGCCGCCTTGGTGACGGCGGTCACCTCCGCCGAGACGGAGGCCACCACCACCACCACCAGCAGCAGCAATGCCACGCCCCCGGTCTCGGCGCCCGTTAGGCTGGAACTGGGTGGCGGCGGCGGAGCGGGCAAAGCCCTGCCCGGCAGCGGCATCCAGGCGCCCATTCCCCTGAAGCTCACCGAGGGCAGCTCCTTTGCCGGCAAGCTGGCCGCCGTGGTGACCCAACCGCCGCCGCTGGCCAAGCTGGGCCAGCAGTCGGAGGAGACGCTCGGCCCGGTGACCAAGACGACCCTCAGCTCCTTTGGCATTCCCATTGTGGTGCCCGAGATACCCGCCTCCGTGGTGGTGGCCACCCCTTCTCTGATGGTGGGCTCGGTCCCTGCGGCCGCCGCCACCGCCGCCTCTGTGATGCGTCCCAGTCCCGGCTCGGCGTCCAACTCACCCTTGGCCGCCAGTGCATCCGCCGCACCCGTCCTGATCTCGCCCAAGGCCTTCCAGGCGGCACCAAAAGTGCCTGGAGAAGTGTCGGGCGGCGGCGGCGGCGGTGGTCTCCTCCTGAAAGCCTATACGGGAGTGGGAGGAGCTCCCGTGGTGACGGCCACTGTGGTGGGCCCGGTCGTGCCCGTGAACTTTGCCCCACATCTGCAACAGCAACAGCAGCAGCAGGTGACCACCAGCGTGCTCCAAGCGGCGCCAGATATCCCCGCCGGCTACATAATCGGAGGAGGAGAGGAGGCAGGAGGAGAGCTACCCTCGCCCGTGGTGGCCCGACCCTTTGTGATGCACGCCGTGGGCAAGGAGATCTTCAACGATCTTCTGAGCGATCCCCACAACGATCAGTCCATCAATTTGCTCTGCGAGGAGACCATACCGGGCAGTCCGGCGCCCAATTACGGCGGCAAGGAGGAGCAAGGCGGGCCCGCCTCCATTGGCCCGGCCCTGGCCATTGCCGGGATTACTCCCCTGCCCTCGGAGACGCCGCCAGCCACTCCACTCCACCAGCAACAACAGCAGCAGCCGGCACAGGCACATTCGCAGTCCCAGCAAATAATGTCGCAGCAACAGGCAGCGCAGTCGGAGGTGGTGCATCCCTCGGCGACCAACAGTTCGCCGGATTCGGCCAGCCAGGAGGAGGAGAGCGGCGAGGAGACACAGAAGAAGCATCCAGAGCACGGACATGAACACGAGCACGAGGACTCCACGGGAGTGAGCAAGCGCAAGCGCACCCGCAAGCAGGTGCCGCTGAGCGCCCAGGCGGCGGCTGCCGTGGCCGCTCAGCTCCAGTCTCTGGGCAAGCGGCGTCGTCAGGTATCCGGGATGCGCAGCCAGAAGACAACCGCCGCAACAGGTGAGTAAAAGAAGATGCAGGAGATGGAGGAGGGTGGTGAGGTGATGGGTTAAACCCAGGGACTGTTATCAATATAATTGAAAAAATAAAAATTAACATTTAATAATAATCTATTTTAGTTTTTATCAGTTTTGCTCTCTTTTTTTATTACTTTGAGTTCTTATTTTTATTTTATTTGTTTTTTATTTTTTTTCGCTCACAATAATAATAATTACTCTTTGAGAGATTAAATAAAACTCGTGGATTAATTATTATTAATAAATATTACTAAGGCGAGTAACGAGCTTATATTTGAATTACCATATGCAAGCTATTTATTCTGTTTGTGACAAAAATTCGCTCTCTCCATTCTCCCAAAGTTGAGAGCGTAAAATCTAAGAATAGAATGCGCTTGCATGTGTGCGTACAGATGTAGAATGTGTGAGAATACGTGTGCACTCAATACAGTCGTTGGCTGCCGTTGCCATGGAGACAGAGAGAGAACGAGCGGCTATAGAGAGCGCTCTCTCTGTCTCCATGACAACTGTCTATGATAGGACGTTGCGCTATGTCCTACACGAAAAATGCATGTGCAAAAAATAAGCGTATGGCGTTCAGCGTCTTAGTAAGTAAGTAAGTAGTAAGAGAGTCTTTGGTTTTGCCACATAACCATTCGGGCGAGTTTATGTCGTTTTTGTTGGCAAACCTTTTCCCTTTAAAACAACATCATTTTGCCTTTAAAAAAAACGAAATAAGTTCTCACGGAATAATGTTGTTTGCAAACGACATAAACTCGCCATCCGCTAGGATATGTCGCTTCTTAGGAACAATATACGCTCGAGTTTGTGTTTTTTTTCGTTTGCTTGCGACATAAGTTATAAGTAATAAGATGTTTTCTTTTGCGGCGACTTTATGTCGTTCAAATATGGCATAATCTGGACGAAGGCGAACCTATGTATGTCGCTTAAAAACCGAAATGGATGGGAGTTTCTGCATCCAAGTACTAATGGAATCTCTCTCTCTCTCTCTCTTTACCCTCTCCATTTCCCTCAGCTGGCTCCGATACCGACGACAACTCGGACAACATTGGCCCCATTGCAGGGCAACAGCAGCAGCAACATCAACAACAACAGCAGCAGCAGCAGCAACAGCAGCAGGTGCAGCAACGCCAGAGTGCCCGCCATCAGCTGTTGCTGCCCCAGGCCAGTGCCCAGTTGCAACAGCAGCAGCAGCAACTGCAGCAACAGTTGCAGCAATCGATTGCGGGCAACCAGTCGGGCGTGCGTCCCTGTCCCTACAACTTCCTCGTGGAGCTGGGTAAGTTCTCCTGCTCCAGTTCCTCTTCCCGTACGTTCCTCTCATCTGTATGCCTTTCCCTTCTTGACTCTAGATCCCGCACTCAGCTCCGACGAGTGCATCACGATCCTGCGCAAGCAGATCCAGGACCTGCGCAAGGCCTACAACACCATCAAGGGCGAACTGGCCGTCATCGATCGGCGTCGCAAGAAGCTGCGACGACGCGAGCGTGAGAAGAAGCAGCAGCAAATGCAGAGCCAGCAGCAGCAGGGCAAGCTGTGTGCCTAGTAGAGGGGGATACATGCGTCTATTGCGCGCCCAGGATAAGTGCAAATAAGGAAGCACTAAGCCAGCGGTGGGAACACATACAATTGTACAATATCTTTTTATCTCATTTATTCATTTATTTTGTTCCCATCGCTAAACTAGTTGATAAGCGCAATTGCTAGTGTTTAGGGTTTTGTAGAAAATACATTCAATAAGATGTATGTGTGCAAATTTTAAGCGAAAATTATACGGGTATGACACTGCATTGAAAACCCCTTTTAAATCGGAATATAGCTTAGAAGCTTGAAGGCAAGCACAAGAGCGAGGGATCTAGATGATCAATATATGTATGATGAAAGCATCACCCTTTAATTGAGAGGAAACGGAGCTGATCTAAAGAAAATAACAGAAAGAAATGTAGTATGGCACAAAAATACTGCTCTGTTGCATTGAATTGTATATAAAAAAGTATTTTATTCCACGGAATAAACATTTTAATACCGTGTCATAACCGCATAATCGAAGATCTTTTATTTAAGAGACTGTTAACCACAGAAATTCCCCACAAACCTTGGATTTATTACGATTAATCCCTGAAGAACCTATGTTACAGCAACCGCAGCGGGAGAAACGAAGAAAGAAACGTCAAAACGCGTCAAAAACTTCATTAAAAACTCCTCTAATTTTAGTTTTCATTATTCGAACCTTGGATATATTAAGATTTATCTCCAAAGATCCTAAGATACAGCAACCCCAGCGACAGAAACCAAAAAAGAAATATCAATATCTTCGGAATCTATAATCTTTTCTTGATATTTTCCATTGTAACAGAATAATTATAATAATTTTAACAGTTTGGCCAGAGAGCCGCCGAGTGGTTAGGAAACGGCATAGCCTCCCTCGAGCAGAATGTGATGGCCATTGACAAAGCTGGACTTGCTGCTCAGCAGATAACCGGTGGCGTCCACCACCTCGTGCACCTCGCAGAAGCGATTCAGCGGTATGTGGGCCAGTAGGGGGCCGCTCTTGGCCGGATCCGTCCAGTTGTCGCGACCCATTTTGGTCAGCACCACTGTGGGATTCACGGAATTGACGCGAATCTTGCGTGGGCCCAGCTCCAGGGCCAGCGACTTGGTCAGCGAATCGAGGGCCGCCTTGGTGGCACTGTAAGCGGTGTGGCCACCAAAGGATCGGGTGGATGCAATCGAGGATACGTTGACAATGGAGGCTCCGTCCCGGAGACGGGGCAACAGGGCCTGGGTTACATTGAACACGGCCTTGATGTTGACATCGAAGTGGCTGCGAAAAAACCGGGATATTATATTATTATTAATTATAATTTATTAACTTTAAGGTAGGAATTCGTACATGGCAAGGAGAGCACAGGAAAAGGATTGCTGGGAACATCTTTGGCTATACCTGAGGCCTGTAGAACACCTTTATGGCCTAATTACTACCTTGGCTATCATCCAATTGCACTCAAATCTGAGATATCTGAGACTTTATGGTGCCCCAGATGCCCCTTCTGCCTGCATCCTCCTCCTAAGACATGGATAACCGGGTAGGAAAGGCAGCTATAGCTGCTGGAGGTCATTTGAAAGATGGTTTCGTGGTTTGTGTATAATCTGATCTTGGCCACTGTTATCATAATAATAATAATTTATGAATCCGGCGTAGCTATGCTTTGATAAGGCAATGACTGGAAGCATTATTTGCCAGAAGGATCTCACTCTCTCTCTTCTAGGATCTCCTCCTAATATGAATATCCCCTCCTTTTGTGATATTAAAACCCGACTTACGTGTCAAAATCCTGCTCGGTGAGCTCCTCGAATGGCTTGATGATGGCCACGCCGGCATTGTTCACCAGTCCGTCCAGCTGGGGGACCTTGGCCAGGACCTCTCGCACTTTCTGCCAGTCGCTAAGATCCAGCTGCAGCGGCTGGATGTGCTTGGGATCGAGGGCCACCAGCGCCTTGAGCTGCTCCTCCTTCCTGGCCACCGCAATGACAGTGGCTCCTGAGCTGGCCAGCTGCTTGACCAGGGCCTGGCCGATGCCGGCACCAGCGCCGGTCACCAGGATTACCTTGCCAGCGAGATCGGTCCACATGCTCTCTCTCTCTCTCTCTCTTTATACTATATAGTACTATATGTTGTATTTGCGATGGAAAGTTCCGCTGTTCCGAGTTGATGGCGTTGGTGGGCAGAACTAAACTGGAAATCTAGTGTTTACCTCTTATCGAGGCACTAATCTCTCCAGCCGGTCGGTCGGTGGGGAGCTTTCTTCGGAGATCAGAAAGAGAGAGAGACTGGAGACTCCGAGAATCGGGGGAGCTTTGGCTCTCTTAGCTAGGGCGTTTAAGGTCGTTTCTCGATCGCGGCTCTGGAGCAGCAGCAGCAGCAGCAGCACCTCTCCCGCGGAGCCAGGGAGCAGAGCAGGGAGGTGATAAGCAATCAGCCATAAATAGATTCGAATCCGGATTCGGAAGCACTATACTACTCCTCTTCTAAGCTGAACTGGATTCCCAGCAGATTAAAGGCGTTAATTAAAGCAATGGAAAACTTTCAAGATGGAAACATTTAAAAACAAAAACCTTTAAATATTTAGCACTTTTTATTCATTCTTAATGGGGAAAACCGACGATCCTCCAAGGTGTGGTTCTTATTTATTACTATTTCCCTGGCTCTTTCTCTGCTTTGTCTGCTCCATTATCATTCCCCATAGTTCCGATATGGCTCGGGATCCAGATAAGCTTAGTTTTTGAAAAGTTTCTCTTTTATGTGGGATAGTAGGAGTAGTTATTAGGGTTTATGTTGGACTTTATGGAGGTTTTGGAATTGTTTGCGATGAAAACTGTATAAATTTAATTTTAAAGAGCAAGCCGTTTCTCAAAGTGCCCATGATATCGGACTGTAAACATTTAATAAAAACGGGGGCAAGGCGGTTTCATGTCGCCAAAGAAGAATTTCAAAACAATATGGAAAGTCATCAAAGAAGACCCGAACACCTTACCAAATTTAAGGACAAGAATAAAGAAAGTACCAGGAAAAGCTCAACAATACTACAAAATCCAATACGAAAAATTTTATCGAAGTTCTTTAACGAATGCAAAAGAAAAAGTACGTTAATTTTGCGGAGTGGCCACCAAGGCAGAGAAAGTAAAAAAAGCTCCTTATCGCAAACTGCTTGCGAACTGCTTTCAACACTTGTGACATAAAGCAGTTGGCAAGCAGTGTGTGGCAAGTAGACCCTGTTTTCACTAAGTAAACCAGTTTTATATAAGCAGTGCGGCAAGCAGATCCTGTTTTCACTAAGTAAACCCAGTTTTCTACAAGCAGTTTTCAAGCCAGTAAAACATCTGGCTAGACAATAGCTAGGCTGGCAACACTGGTTGACCGGCATATTCGATAACCTATTACCTCCCATATCTTGCTCGATTGACCATTTAAGTGTGACCAGCTGCCGCGTATAAACAATTTCGACATTTTAATCAGAAAACCTTGCGGGCACACTGCAGCCAATGTTTTTGCCGACAACAAATGTATTTTTAAATGAATTACTGACTAAAAGCGGCTAAAAGAAATGGCGCAAACGCAACCCACAGGTAGGTTCCAGCTCTATAAGTAGCTACAGCTGCTGGAGTAATCAAAATGCCAAATTCTCCCCCCATTTAGCACCCAAGCGCATGAAGCTGGAGAAGAAGCCGGCGCATCTCGTCGAGGAAGATGGTAAATAGAAGTGGAAAATAGTATTTACATGAAGGGAAAGGAAAGTAATCTGATGTTCCGCCCACAGAGACGCCGTCCGTGTTCAATCCCAAGTACCGGGTGTGCCCCTACCTGGACACCATCAACCGCAACATGCTGGACTTTGACTTCGAGAAGCTGTGCTCCATCTCGCTGACCCGGATCAATGTGTACGCGTGCCTGGTGTGCGGCAAGTACTTCCAGGGGCGCGGCACCAACACCCATGCCTACACGCATTCCGTGGGCGAGGCGCATCATGTGTTCCTCAACCTGCACACCCTGCGCTTCTACTGCCTGCCGGATAACTACGAGATCATCGATTCCTCGCTGGACGACATCAAGTATGTGCTGAACCCGACGTTTCTGCGCCAGGAGATCGCCCGCCTGGACCAGCTGCAGCCGAAGCACTCGCGCACCGTGGACGGAGTGCTGTATCTGCCCGGCATCGTTGGCCTGAACAACATCAAGGCCAATGACTACTGCAACGTGGTCCTGCACGCCCTCTCCCACGTGGGCCCGCTGCGGGACTACTTCCTGCGGGAGCAGAGCTATGCGCACATCAAGCGGCCGCCGGGCGACTCCATGTTCACGCTCGTCCAGCGCTTCGGCGAGCTCATGCGCAAGATGTGGAATCCGCGCAACTTCAAGGCCCACGTCTCGCCGCACGAGATGCTCCAGGCGGTGGTGCTGTGGTCCAGCAAGCGGTTCCAAATCACCGAGCAGGGCGATCCCATCGATTTCCTCTCCTGGTTCTTGAACACCCTGCACCGGGCGATGAAGGGCACCAAGCAGCCCAACTCGTCCATTCTGTACAAGATCTTTCTGGGCGAAATGCGGATATATACGCGCAAGATACCGCCCGTGGAGCTGGACGACACGGCCAAGGCGGAGCTGCTGGCCACCGAGGAGTACAGGGACCAGGTGGAGCACACCAACTTCATCTATCTCACCTGTGACCTGCCGCCGCCGCCGCTGTTCATCGATGAGTTTCGCGAGAACATCATTCCGCAGGTGAATCTCTACCAGCTGCTGGGCAAGTTCAATGGCAGCGCCGAGAAGGAGTACAAGACGTACAAGGATAACTTTATGAAGCGCTTCGAGATCACCCGCCTGCCGCAGTTCATTATTTTGTACATCAAGCGGTTCACCAAGAACACCTTCTTTCTGGAGAAGAATCCCACGATTGTCAACTTTCCCATTAAGTGAGTTTCCTGCGGGAGAGATTCCACATTATCCTTGATACTATTTTAATTATTATCCTTGCAGGAACGTGGACTTTGGCGACATCCTGGGCATGCGGAAGCGGGACAAGGATGTCAAGGACACAAAATACAATCTAGTGGCCAATATAGTGCATGACGGTGACCCCAAGAAGGGCACCTATCGCGCCCACATCCTGCACAAGGCCAACGGGCAATGGTACGAGATGCAGGACCTGCATGTCACCGAAATTCTCCCTCAAATGATCACCCTCACCGAGTCCTACATCCAGATCTACGAGCGCTGTGAGGATACCTCCTGATCCCCCCCAATAGTCCATGTCTTTGTGCGTGTTTCCAATAATTATGCCGCCTGGTGGAGTCTCCAGCAGCAACGGCCAGGCGGCTGCCGTTGAATACAATTCCAGGTTATTCTAGCGGAGATTTTTTGTGTTTACTTAATGGGCTTGGGGGATTACAAGGGGGTGAGGGGGGACTACAAGGACTCGGCTGAAGCACCAGCATCAGCTGAAGCCTCCATTGCGCCTGCGCCGCGAATTGGGGCCATGAGCAAGTGAACAAAATCGATGACCTGCGTCGTCGCCGTCGTCAGTCGTCAGCGAACGGACAGCAAGGAGAAAGCATGTCAGAGCAGCCGGAGATTAGCCACAGCTACGAGACAGAGTGCCAGCGGGCAGAGCTCCTGGGCCTCCAGCCGCCCGACCGGGCCGAGTTCGAGCGGAAGCGTCAGGCGAGGCTGGAGCACGAGCTGGCCGAACAGGAGGCCGCCGAGGCGGTGGTGAGTGGCAGCAGTGCCTCTCTGTAATCCCTAGATTAACCGCGTCTCGCCCCTTTTAGCTGCTGGAACAGCAGGACGAATCCCTGGGCGGTGTGGGCGGCAAGCTGGGCGAGCTCAACAGCATCCTGTCCAGCACACAGCAGAAGCTGAATCGCTTCAAGCAGACGGCCTGCGGCAGCCTTACCAATATCTTTTCACGAGCCAGCACCGGGTCGGTGGATCTAACGGCGGGTGGCTCTGCGGGTGGAGCGGCAGCCGGCCAGGAGGAGCGTCCTTCGCCGCCGTCATCGCAAGTGGCGGCCGCCCCCAAGCCACCACCGACGGCGGCCGAGGTTAGCGCCGCCAAGGCGGCCAAGCAGAAGCGCATGGACTCGCAGCTGGACAAGCTGGATAGTCTGATTAATCAGGCGGACAATGCCCAGATCGCCATGAGCGAGCAGACCCAGCAGATGCGCCGCATGGCCAAGTGAGCGGGAGCAGGAAGGGGGTTTCAAGCGAATTCAAAGCCAGGTACGATGCCAAACAATATTTAAACTTTATTCTTTAGTCGCTTCTCTCACTCCTCTCTCCCCCCCGCAGCTAGTCTCCGTGGCGGCCTGATCCCGGCCAGCCTCCTGTCCGGAGATGGACGAACACATGAGTTTTTGAGTTTCGCTTAAACCTAAACACACAACTTGAGAATTACACCCAAAAAAGCGCGTCTTCAATCACATTGGTCGAGTGTGCAGGACTGTGCATGCCGCTGTCCTCCTTCTCCTCCTCCTCACATTCATCCCTTTGACTCTATCTAATATACATATAGTTAATATATATACATATATATATATATGGTGTTTACGATTAACATTCGAGTTTTCAAAAATATCCCGCTATATAATAAGATTTTCCTCCGCGTTCTCATCGTTTAGAATTATCTTGAAAACTGAATTGAAAATGTTTGACAATAATATGGTTCCGTTGACATGATTAATCGTGTTTTCGCTTTCCTCATATGTTATTAACCATATTTTCATAGTTTTTCTTTACATTATTTAATTAATTCTTCAGTTTTTTGGTTATTTCTTTTGTTTTTTTCGTCAGTTCTTTTCAACTTTAACACTTCGATTGCTTTAAAAATATATTTCTTATGCCAGTTTGCTTTCATTATTTTAGTTTCCTGTTTCCCCTGTTCTTCTTACTTATTTATACTTATTTAACCAAATAAAAGGAAAACATACAAGTGTACAAAAAAGAAAGCAATACATATTTGTTATTAAACATACAGTGCCCATCGAGTAATCTTCTCCTGGCCCTGGCCACCATGAGGTGGCTCACTTAGCCAGGGGCGTGTTCAAATCTCTGGAAATGCGCCCCAAAAGCATGCTACAAAAGGGTAAACCCTGCTTTTCGGGGGCTTTCTTTCTTTTATGGCATATTTTTGGGACGCATTTTCCAGGGATTTTAAGTCCTGGCGCTGCAAACCCTGTACAAACTATAGGAAACAACGATCTTGAGTCAGGAAATACACGAAATCAAAATTTTTCTTCACAAAAAAAAAAATAAATAAATTGCTTTTCATGGGAGGGCAATCGATCGGAAGAATATCGATATAAATCGATATATAAGTGGGAAACCCATCAGGGGTGCCACAGAAATCGCTGGAGATTTGAAATCCTTTGAAAAGGCGGCCAAAAGTATGCTACAAATGCATATTTTTAGGCACCTTACAGCGATTTCTGTGGCACCCCTGCTGACATCGGATGTGGAGGGAAACAGAGACGGAAGGATAATACATTTTTACAATGAAACTAAGCCAACCGATCGACCGACCCACTACTTATCCTCTGACGAAGCCGACGACGTGGACGTGGAGAGATTGAGACAATGACGCGGCGGTGTGGGGCACCGCTTAATGGCCGTGCGCCTTTCCACAGACTGTCCCTTGGCTGCATCCTCGTCCGAATCCGAATGCTCGTCGTCGCTCTCGCTCTCGCTGCTGGCATGCCCGGCATCTGTCTCGTACAGATCCTCCAGCTGCATCTTGCCCAGCCGGGTTGCGGCAGGCCCCTCATTATCCTCGTCGGTGGCCAGCATCACGCCCTCTGGCTGCGCCTCGTCCTCGTAGAAGAAGTACGACAACTGCAGGCCCTCCGCGGCGGAGTTCAGGCGCCAGGCGTGCGGTATGAGCTGCGTATTCAGCTCGAACCGCTTCTGCAGGGCCTGGAACATGCCCGGCGAGATCTCCATCTGGGGCACGGTCTGCTGCGCCTGCCATTGCTGCAGCAGCGGTGGCTCCGTCTCCTCATGCTCCTGCCCGCCGCTGCTAACTCCTCCAAATACGCCGTAGTACAGCTTGCAGGCCCGGTAGCAGCGCAGCTGCTGTGAGTCCGGCTGGATGCGACGCAGCACGCGCAGCTGCGACTCCACCACATGGATGAACATGTACTGGTGGCGGCGGCAGCTGGGCAGCGAGGTAACCAGCACCGCGCGACTGGTGCTCAGGCAGAGCTGCGGCAGCGGCTGGGGCCACAGCGAGTAGAGCAGTCGCTTGACCAGCTGCGTCATCGAGGAGCTCTGGAAGAAGTGACGCGGCAGGGCGGCAGTTGCGCCTCCTCCTCCTCCTCCTGCTGCGGTGCCACCTCCTTTGGCTGGCAGCCAGCGCACTGCATCGGCCCAGAGGCGTGCCGCCGCCCCATTGAACAGGGCCACGCCCAGGTAACGCATGCAGCGCTTGCAGTACAGGTGATCGTCGCGGTTCAGAATGCTGGGATGCTTCGGGTCCCGGTTCGGGCTCACCACCACATAGTTGAGGCCGTAGAAGAGGTCTGTCTCGCCGGGCACCAGGCTCGGGAGCGGCGGCACCTTGCTCTCGCTCTCGCCCCCGCCCGCACACCCTGTCCCGCCGTGGTTGTGGCAAAAGAACTCGCTGGGATCAACCACGCAGCTGGGGAACTCGCGCAGCCGGCGGTAGCTGCGCTCCTCCACCAACTCCGCCCGGCAGTCGCGACAGGTCACCGTGATGGGCTCGTTCTCGCGGCACGAGAGGAGCAGCGGGGCCATGGCCACCTGCACGGCGCCGCCGTCCAGGGCGTCCAGATCGATTTGGGTATAGTTGAAGCGGAAGCTGATGTGGTTGCCGGTGACCACGAAGATGGATATGCAGCCGATGTCCATGCCGAAGCAGTCGTGCCGGATGACCAGCGACTCCACCTCCGCTGCCTCATCGTCCTCCTCATCCGTCTCGCTGTCGCTGTCGCTATCACTGGAGGAGCTGGAGGTGCTGGTGGCGCTGGGGGCGCAACCCGATGCCTTCGCTGCTATGTACACATTGTGCTCCCGGATGACGAGGCGCGTTTCGTTGCGATCCGCGATGTTGTGGTCGAACTGCAGGAAGACCACGCCGCTGCGCAGGTTGGGACGCAGCTCAATGCACAGCCCGGTCAGCGACATCCTGGCCAGTCAGCGGGTCCTGAAGCAAGCCGGTCGGGTGCACGTGAAGTTCGGAAATCGGTCTGAAAATGTAATTTAAAGCCAGGTTTAGATTGGAAAAAAAGAAAACCAAAGAAAAATAGAAGGAAAACAAACTTCGGCATAGAGCTGGTGCAATATTGATGACACTATCGATAAGAGACATCGATATTTTGGCGCTATCCGCTCCCGCCAGTGATGCCCATCATTATTATGACCTTACATTTTAAATACCTTTGTTTAAAAATATTCAGATTCGATTTTAAAAGTAATATCTCTAGATCTGTTGACCCTAGAAATGTCTTTTATTTTCCACAACTTTAATAACTCCAGCAGTCAGAACTTAAACATAATAAAATAGGGATTTGGGGTTAACAGTCTGTTAGAAAGCCTTAAAGTTTAAGGCTTAAACCATCGGCAGAGCTCTGGCACTACCGCTCTCCTGAAGTCGATGAAACATCGATGTTTTAAAATTAATAAAAAGTATTAATTTCGCTGTAAAATAAATTTTTAAACATGCAATCAACATAAATTAAAAGTTGTATGGTTGATGTCACACAATAAAAAATATTAGCTTTATTAGTAGATACAAATTGAATGGGATAAAAATAAAATATTTTAAGTATAGGAATATCTGATATGAAACTGCTCAATGCATTGATATTAATTTCTTAAGATTGAAATACTTTATAGATTTTAATTGTATATGCATACATATAATTTTAATTGTATTATAATTAGTAAATTTAAATTTAAATTAAATATTAAATTTGTAGTAAAACGCTTTATACAAAAATATTAAATTCTTCAGATATTAAAAGGCACTGAAGTGCTGAATGGTTCTGCAAAAAGGAAAATGCTTATAAATTGTTTCTTTTTTTATGATTTCAAGCGCGCAGAGTTGCTGGTGAAAACATTCGATAGTGGTCCATCGATGGTTCCGATGTTTTTGAAACATCGCTGTTATCGATGGGCCAATCGATGTTTCTGCACCTCTAGCAGAGATAAACGATAAAATGCGAAAAACAAAGCCCCGTGTAAAACTCGTCGAAAACCGCGTATAGAATCAAGGAAATCGCTACTTGGGCTCCCATCAACAGCACCGGAGCTTGGGTGACGAGCGTGCAGTCGCGGATTAGTTAACGGTCAACGGTCGAGCGGACGGAAATCCACGGAAAAGGTCTTTTCAACGTTCGCCTTTTAAACGCATTTCGTTCGTGCAGCACACACACACAGCCGCAGATCCAAATACAAACAAATACACGCAACGCGCAGCGCATATACACAAAGAAAGAAGGCAAAAAGGCAGCAGTGAAAATCGACAAGCGAGCGCACGCATGCACACACAAACAAACACACACACACGCGAAAAAGTGGATATATATCCAATATATTGATGTTGTGTGCGCCGTTGTTGCTGCTGCTGCTCTGTGTGTGAGTGGAGTGGAGTGAGTGAGTGAAAGAAAGAAAGAAAGAGAGGGCGGCAGAGAACAGAGAATAGAGCCCGCGCAGGCAGGATAAAACAGGAGCGACGACGAAGATGAGCCAAAGCATAAAAGTGAAAAAATAATTAAAGGTTGCCCAGCGGCGGCACCAGCAGGCGAAAGGAAAAGACGAGTGAAGAGGGAAGAGGGGCTGAGCGGAGCGGACAGGCGCAAAGCAACTGAACGGCAAAGCGGAGCAGTTGCAGCAACAACAGTAGCAGTAACATCAGCACCAGCAGCAGCAGCAAAAGCCAGAGTCGTCCCCTACACAAATTGGCCATCCCGGTGTCCCTCGCCAAACGACATTCCCCATCGCCATCGCCATCGCCCTCCCGCTCTTATTTTTGGCAGTCGTCGCATCTCGCTCTCTCTTATTCGGTGGGGGGTACGAAAAGTTCACATGCAACAACAACGACAACAAACAATAGCAGTCGCCGTCGCAGTCGCAGTCGACGCAGGCAGAGGCAGAAGCAGTGGCAGTGGCAGAGACAGAGACCGAGGCAGTGGCGCACTGAACGTATTTTGTACATAAACATAAAAATAGTTTTTAAATCAATTTAAAAGAAATCCTTAAGCATAAATATACAGTAATAACAAATTAAACGAAAGCAAATCAAGGAGTAGACGACAACGGGAGATAACAGAAAGCGGAGAACCGAACGCAGAGCCGAGAACGGAGAACGTAGAGGAAAATAGAGAGAGAGAGAGAGTACGCTACGCAAGAGAGAAAATCGCGAAACGCTCAACGAAATTCGCCTTTTACACGATTTTAAATTGAGCGTTGGCACATCCAGAGATCCATTATACATCCATCCAAAACGTAAAGAGAGGGAGAGTGAAGAGCGGAGCAGAGCTGAGCTGAGCCGAGCCGAGCTGAGCAGAGCTGAGAAAATAAACAAAACACACAGCGGAGGAGAGCAGAAGAGGAAGCAGCAGCAGCAGCAGCAGCTGAAGGAGCAACTGTAAACACGGTCCCACACACAGACAGACATCACTCACTCGCACTGCACACACAAACACACAGCGGACACATACAATCTCAGCCTCACGCTGGCGAATCGCAACGGCAGCAACAACAGCAGAGGAGGCGACGCAGGTGGCGCTGGTGGAGCTGGCGGAGCAGGAGGGGGCGGGGCAGTGGCCGCCGCTGCCCGTAATAGCAACAATAACAACAACAACAATCCTGGCGGAGGCGGAGGAGCGGCTGCTGTCGGCGCTGGCGCCGAAGGAGCTGCTGGTGGCAACGGAGGAGGCGGCGGCGGCGGCGGCAATGCTGGCGGTGCGGCAGCCAACGAATGGAATCAGGAGGAGATGGACCGCTTCAGCTTCGACGACTCGATACGCTTCGAGGAGGACTCGCTATGCAGCTGGAGCTCCGAGCCGGAGTCGCTGTGCAACAACTGGCGGGGCTGGAAGAAACCAAGCAACGCTGCGGGCAGCGCTGCCGGCGGCGGTCTAGGCGGTGCTGGAGCCAATGGCGGCCTAGGCATTGCAGCGCCATACGGAGCGGCGGGCCTGAACGGAGCAGGTGCCTCCGGATCGTGTACGCCGGGCGGCAGTGCAGCGGCAATGGGAACTCTCTCCACCTGCGGTCGATATTATGGTGAGTTCTCTAAGATCTAGTCTCCAGCCCCCCCAACATAATCCTCTTTCAAGAATCAAGAAGAAAAGGAACTTATTTTTGAATATTTCGATGTATTTAGATACTATATCTGGACTTTGCTTTTTTAAATCAGAATATATATAGAATGTTGTCTTTAAATAATAGTTTTTATTTGTTTTGAACTTCTTAGATTGTTGCTAAACAGTATAACTTTGTTTTTAAGGGATTTTTTTCTGTGAACGAAGGTCCTTTAGGGTTATAGATTTACAAGGAAAGTCGGCTTCTCATTTCACTTGGATAGAATGTATTAGATATCGTCAAGTTACTCGTATCTGTTATCCCATAGAGTTTTCCCATAGTCCAGCTCACCTAAAAGATTCGAGAATGACTTCCTCTTAAAATATAATATAAGGGGACTCTGTGTTTAAGCTATTTATGTGCTGGCCATTGTTTAAAAGACTTCGTATACTTAATATCTAGATATACCTAAAGTTGTGTGATTAATGGCTTTAATATTGTTGTGGATCCTTTAGATCTCGTTGTATCTCTTTCTATTCATTGCGTGTAAAGGGGCCTTAAGTGTCACAATCTGGCAACGCTGTGTTGGCTGAAATTATACGCATGACCTTTTCGCTGTTGGTAAATTCTGTAAAATTGGCTTAAGGGCAGCGCAACAACAGTGCGCTGTAATTGTTGTTGTTTTGTCTGCAATTGTCTTTTCTTTTTTTTTTTGCCTTGCCTTGCCTTCCCTCGATATCCCTCTGCTTATCGTTAAAGTCAAAATCACGACTTTTTAGCTGGCTACGTTCTCGTTTTCTCGTTTTCCTTCTTTTTTCTTTGTTTTTTATTGCTTCTCTTTTGTCTTTTTTTGTGGCTTATTACTCGTGTCTTTCTGCGTTTTACTTTTTGTCTGTGTGTGTGTATGTGTAAGTGCATTGTTTTTAGGGCCCGCTGAAGGAAACGCTTTTTTACACGTCCCAGGTCGGTATCCTGTGCCCCGACAACGCGTCGCTGCATTATCGTCTTGTAATATCTGGCTGCGACTGCGCAGTTCGTCCTCTTCTCCTGCTCGATTTTCTCCCTTTTCCCTTGCTTTTCCATCCACACATTCGTTGTGTCTCTTTGCTTTGTTGCCTGGAAGGGAATGGAAAATACATACACAGATATGGTCAGGGATATGTAGGTGGAAAGGGGCGGCAAAAGGAGCACATACAGTGGAAGGACAACGTCCATTATCGATAGGTATTTCTTCCTTCTATGTTTATTGAGTCAAAAGTCTCACATATTCCATGTATTCCTTTGAAGCTGGAGAGTAGACCTATAAGGCATATAGTCCTACACAGATATAGATATTGAACTCTCTTATCACCTCTCTCCTTCGAATAGAAGCTAGCTAATTTTCTGACGGGAAACTAGCTAAAGTTACAACCCTACAGCTAGGTGTGTGTGTGTGTGCAAGGGCAAAGCCAGCTGCATTTTCATGCTCGAAAGACATAATAACCGCAACGAAAAAAAAAAAAGAAGAATATATAGCCTCAAAACGATGTCGCTGCCAGCTGAACGACGCAGACGTCGACGTCTTCTTCTCGCCGCCGCCGCCGCCGCCTCCTGCCAGAGCCCCGTTTTGTTGTGTCGAAGAACCTTTTCAAGGATACCTCCACGCCACCATGCCACCACAACCTGCCCGAAGGGGGATGTAATAAAAATAAAGCCGACGACATGGACGGGAGTCCATTATTTCCTTCGCACCTTGCAGCTAGCAGTAGCTATCAGCTAGCTGCTAGCTCATACGAATGAGAAGCGATGGTTGTCGTCGTCGTCTCCAGTCACAGTGGAAATGTATGTCCCGGGGCAATATTTAATAGGTTTCCTTGATGGTTTCTGTGAGAATTACCACTAACTGCCAACCGCCTGAGGGTTAAGTTAAGCCTTGATTCAATCAAAGTCATCCACCGATGTCATTAGACCTTTGGTTAAATATACCCTCGATTGAGTGATCAAAATGGTATTTAGGGTTGGTTTAGCTGTTCCTTAATTGAGACTAAGCATCAAACTGGTCCCTGAACCAACAAAAATCTTGAAAAATATTACTTTTTAGAGTTAACCCACCTCCCTCCCCAGATGTAGTGAGTTCAATGCAATGACCCCGAATAAACCGTAACCGTGGAATGGTCACGCTGCACTGCTGACAATGCAACTCAGCGCCACTGAGCGTTGGTGGGGTGCAGTTACAGGTGCACTGGTGTGTGTGTGTGTGTGTGTGTGTGTGGCGGCGTTGCCACATGTCATCATCTAATTAGTGGGTCGAGGCTCGCTTGGTGTCAATATCGAACATAAACTGCGACCAGCTATGGCGACGGGCTCGCAATTTAAATTTCTGTTTTTTTTTGTTTTGTTGCTCTGCATATCAGTTTCATGCACTTCCGCAGTCACAGTCCGAACAAGAACTACACTAGAGCATATGCAACACACACACACACACAACACACCACACCACCAACACACAGGCAGAACTGCTTGTTGGCATTTCGACCCCTTTTTTATGTGTCAGTTTTATTTTGCTTTTGAGCGAGCTTTTTGTGCCGACCAACCTGAATTTGTCGCTTAAAAAACACACAATGGACAAATCCAGAAATATGAGGGCATAATGTAAAGGTAATTTCCGCATTTTATCACCCACGAAAGGTTGGCAAGAGTCAAAGGAAAGTACAAAGTGGCGATAATAGTGCGAGGCAGAGTATAAAACAAGGATTTTCCAATCAAAAGTTAAAGCAATTGATAACATAACTTATTTTATCTCAAGGAAATTATGATATGAAGTCCACGCGATTATAATGATGAAACCAGTAAGAAAGATACAGTCTAGTGTGCTCGACTAAGAGATACCTTGTCTGGAAAGCTAAAAGATAGATTACAAATTATAGTTATGCTATATTTCTGCATAACTCTGATATAAAAACTTAAATCTAACATGGCTTAGTGCATACAAAAATGTCGCTAGAAACATGTTGAGCAACACATCCCCCCCTTGTGGTAAGAGACCCATTGGGGATTTGGTTCAAGGAATATTGGATTAATTGCCTCCAGGGTGCTCTTAACACATGCTGCCCCTAAGTTTTGGTGCATAAACACCTTGGTAAAGCCATAAAGCATATTTTACCAGCAACAACTGCACGTTAGAGTGTGACGAATGCATTCGCCGAGGAGAAGTTCGGCAACTCGACAGCTCGTCAACTTGTCGGTGGTCGGTGGTGGTGGTGGTGGTGGTGGCGACGGCGGGCAGCACCTCTTGCTCAACTCAACGCAACGCCGTTTGGCGAGTTTGCTCAGTAATAACAAAAATAACTGGAGCATGAGGCTTTGGGTTATATATTCTCATCTTTATTGTTACAAGCCTTGCCAGTGCAATGCATGGAAATGGAAAACAAATTAAAATGCAAACAAAAAGTGCCGAAAGCAGGGGGGGGAAATGGGGAATGCAAGGGCAGGGGGGCAGCGGGCCCCAGCAGCTCCAGCCAAGCAAAAGAGGAAACGGCAACAAACAACCAGGCAGCGCTAACCTGTTTGAAGGGGAAGCAATAGCCTTGAATATATACACACGGATCGGTTATTAAACCTTCTTCTTGCCTCAAATCAATCTGACTCATGCAGCGATATTTGGCGATCTGGCGATCTGGGGATCTTTTGAGGGATCATTGTCCATATTTCTGCTGCCTGTGTCAGCTAAATGGTATTGAAATTGGGCACTAGGGGTATCTGAAATCCCAGTAAAATTAATAAAATAAACAACGATTGCCATTGAAATCAAAGAAGAAGCGTTTTCCGGTTACTCGAAACTTAAACAAACACACATTAGATTATGACTCCCCTCGAATCTAATCTCTGAAGTCTTGGTTGAATATTTCCCCATACCCAGCCTTATTTGTGTGGCAGGGGAGTATATGGTACTATATCTTGTGCTTCCCTATGAACGATAAAGATAAAAACTAATGATTAGACTAAAAAATTACTCAAAATAACAAAAATAAGCTAAGGAATCTAGCAGATTGATCTTTTTTTGGAAAGGTTATTCAACTGAATCCCTGTAGAACTATATCTGATAGCTACCATATAAACATATATTCGAAACAGGGTGTTTCATGTAATTTATTCTCTTAGTATCGAACTCTTGTTTAATAAGTAATAAATTATCTGCTTTTCCTACTTGATATATATCAGTTGTAAGGTTACCTAGACTTTGGCTAAAGTGCTTTGGAATTTTCATGTTGCATAGTGCTGGTAATCATCTCATTCCTCCGTAAATTAATTTTAATTAATTAATCTAATTGCGCCCGAACTGCTATTAGTGTAACCGCTGCTGTATTTGTGTGTATATGCATGCAGGGACAGGCATGAGCAATAAGTTAATGCTTGCGGAAAATGACTTTGAATAAAATGGTGCCAAAGTGTCTGAAAATTAAGTGACGGCAGCGAGAGACGTTGTCGATGAGGCGAAGGTGAAGGAGAGAGAGGAAGATAAAGAGAGCGCCAGAGCGCGGGGAAAGGGGGGGAGGTCTCAAGGAATGAGAGCAAGCAAACGGGCCGACGAACGAGGGAAAGAAAACAAACAAACAAACAAAACAATGAAAGCTCGCCCCCCTCCAGTTCAGTGCTGATAATTTGGTTATTTTATGGCTGCTTTTGGTGTGTAAATTATTCGAAATAAGGGGAAGTTAAAAAAAAAATATATACATATATTTAAAAATTATTCCCTACTTACTTTATATTTCAAAATTAAATCTTTCAATTAAGAGGCAAATTAATTAAATGTCTGATATTCCATTGATATCTCACAAAAATCCTATAGATTCGAAACTAGAGCTGTAAATATATTCTTTCTTTATTTCTGCTTCATTGAAGTTATCCTGTAAAACATCTGTTTATAGCTTTATCAGGATATTAGCTAAATGTCCAGTTAAAGGGTCAGTTACTTAACTGGGAGTTAAAGCTTACATAAAAGTTAACCTGTAAAACATCTGTTTTTCTAGCTTTATTAGGAACCTTTAGTTAAATATCTAGAGAAAGTGCCAGCCGCTTAACTGCTAGTTAAAGCTAACGAACACTTAAACCTACGGACTGTAAATACGATACTGTTTTCACGACGAAGATCAAAAGTTAACGGTCGCTGTTAAGCGCACAAGAGGCTCTAATATTAGTTAGGGAGAAGAAAAAAACCTGTTTCCACTTTAATTTCTAAGAATATCCGCTTATTTTTAGCCAAATTTACTTAATTGATTTCTTGCTCTTTGGAATATTGTGCAAAATACTTATTTAAAGCCGGGATTCCCCCCTCTGAACTAAGCTTAAATATCGATGTGGAACATGGGTAACCAAAGATTAAATTTGAACAACCAAAACTGAAAGGAACCCCTTGCGGCAATGCAATTACATGACTCACATCCCATCCCGTCCAGGTACATGCATATGTTCATGTACATACATATATTCCAACCCATTGAAAGTGAAATCTCCGATATCTGGTCGTAGCGAATATTTGATTCTCCGAAACAATACGCGTGGGCGAACTTGAACCTTTTGTTGTTGATGCTCCGCGACTGCATCATCATCATCATCATCATCATCGGGCATCAGCAGGAGGAGCACCATACACCGTCGTATATAATAAGAGCACCCCATGTTCTTTGTTTTGCTTTGGCTTTGGTGTTTTTTTGTTTGTTTGTTTTAAGAGGCAATGGGAACGAGACCTTTAAAATGCAGGCCAGTGCTCTTGCTGGTCTCTTGGTCTCCTCTCCTTCCCCCCTCCCAGTTGCCATTTGTTTATTTGCAAGCCAATTGGTTGGTTTTTTGTTTATCTACAACTCAATGGCGCTGCAAAGATATAGTGACAAGAGCAGTAACAGGAACATCAGTTTACGCAGGGATAAATTGCTTACCCAAGGTTTTCAGGTTCCCAGGCCTTTGGTCAAAGACCAGGCTATGATTTATTTATTCCTATAACTTTACTACTGATTGATTGGACTTGGGTCTCATGTTTCTGTGGGAGCATATTGTGTTTATGTTTGTGATATTGGAGGATAGCTTAGATACGAATGGTAGGGAGGATTGTATGTCTTAAGAGGAAGACTCTACCAGTTTGTTTATATGATAATCGACTGTGATATAATCTAATTATTTTTATAACTGAGTGATCCTGAATGTGCGGACTATGTGTCATGTTTCTGTGGAGAATTCACTTTGTTTATCTTTGTGATATTAGAGGATTGCCTCGATAAGGCTGCTAGGGATTGTATGTCTAAAGAGGAAGACCCTTCCAAGTTTATTTACTAGATCTAAATATTTTTATAACTCATTGATCCTGATTCTTAGGACTATGTCTTATGTTTCTGTGGAAGCATAGCGTGTTTCTTTGTGATATTAGAGGTTAACTTAAATAAGACTGCTACTGATTGTATGTCTAAAGAGGAAGACCCTACCTAAACTAAATATTTGTATCACTAATTGATCCTGATTCTTAGGACTATGTCTCATGTTTCTGTTTAGAATAAATCGTGTTTATCTTTGTGATATTGGAGGATAACCTCAATAAGGCTGCTAGGGGTTGAATCTCTATCCAACGAAGTTTATTTAGAGGATAACATAGACAATATATATGTTTTCCCCATTAATGTAAAGTTAAAGTAATTTAGATAAACTTTTCTATCGCTGCACAACTTAGCGAAGATTGTTCAAATGGCGAGAATTGAGAGTGCTGGAACTTCGAATGATATTAAGGAACTTACTGTCTAAGGAGGAAGACCCTACCAAGTTTATTTACAGCATAATAGACTGTGATATAATCGAATTATTTTTATAACTCATTGATTCTGATTGATCGTACTATGTCTCATGTTTCTATTTAGAATAAATTGTGTTCATCTTTGTGATATTGGAGGATAGCCTCAATAGAGCTGCTAGGGATTGAATGTTTATCCAAGCAAGTTTATTTAGAGGATAAAAGAGACTGTGATATGATAGTCTTTAGATATGTTTTCCTTATTAATGATGATAATAATAAAGTTAGAGTTATTTAGAGCAAGTTGAGCCATTGCACAGCTCAGAAAAGATTGTTCAAATGGCAAGAATTGAGAGTGCTGCTTTAACTTCTGAAGATACTTCTTATCAACAGCTATATATCTTCTGTGTGTGTGCGAGACCGAAAGACCGACTGAACGAACGAACAACAAGTAGAAAAACTTAGCTGGTGACCTCTCTCTGCTGTGGTCATTGGCCCTTTGCTTGTTCGCCGCACGAAAAAGTTCTTTAATTAACGAAATGCTGCCCATGTGTGTGCGTGTGTGTGTGTCTTGTGGCTGTGCGAGTGTAACGAGTGTGCAGTGTGTGTGTGGCCACCACCACTTTGTGCTTAATTATTATATTAGAAATATGGAATTAGTCACTGGTGTTTGTGGCTTAAGGATATGATGGTTCGTCCTTCTTGATTCTTAGTTTAAGGATGCCAATGATTTATCAATCATTTAAAAGACTCTCCCCCCTACTTTTACCCTTCCTTTTCCCTTCTAAAATGTCTCCCGTTTCCTTCCCAGAAGTTTCCACATTGGCCGAACTGGCCGCCCGCTGTGTGGCCTCCTACATACCGTTCGAGCTGGTGGAGCATGTGTATCCGCCGGTGCCCGAGCAGCTGCAGCTGCGCATTGCATTCTGGAGCTTTCCGGACAACGAGGAGGACATTCGGCTGTACTCGTGTCTGGCCAATAGCTCGGCGGATGAGTTTAATCGCGGCGATCAACTGTTCCGGATGCGAGCAGTCAAGGATCCCCTGCAGATAGGTAAGGTTACCAAGGGCTTGGTTTTGGTAGGATGCAGCTTGATGTATTTTATTTGGAATATTCCAGGCTTTCATCTGTCGGCCAGCGTGGTGAATCAGACGCCGCGAGCCTACTTCAATGTGGCCGTGACCTTTGATCGACGGCGCATCTCCTCCTGCAACTGCACCTGCACCTCGTCCGCCTACTGGTGCTCCCATGTGGTGGCCGTGTGTCTGCATCGCATTCATTGCGTGAGTAACCCAAGGCTTTGGATGAAAGGAACCTCCAATAATGATATTTTTCTATTCCTTTCCATCAGCCCCAGGAAGTGTGCTTGCGGGCACCGGTGTCCGAGTCGCTGACTCGGCTGCAACGCGACCAGCTGCAAAAGTTCGCCCAGTATCTGATTAGCGAGCTGCCCCAGCAGATCCTGCCCACGGCCCAGCGCCTGCTGGACGAGCTGCTCAGTGCCCAGCCCACGGCAATCAATACGGTGTGCGGGGCGCCCGATCCCACGGCCGGGGCCTCGATCAATGACCAGACCAGCTGGTATCTGGACGAGAAGACGCTGCACAACAACATCAAGCGGATTCTCATCAAGTTCTGCCTGCCCGCCCCGATTGTGTTCAGGTAAGGAACGGCGGGAGTCACCCGATAACCCGAATTATACACTGTAATATCCTCCCCAGCGATGTCAACTATCTGACGAACTCTGCACCGCCAGCGGCCGCCGAGTGGACCTCGCTGCTGCGCCCGCTTAGGGGACGCGAGCCGGAGGGCATGTGGAACTTGCTGTCGATTGTGCGCGAGATGTACAGGCGCTGCGACCGGAATGCTGTGCGTCTGCTGGAGATCATCACGGAGGAGTGCATGGCCTGCGACCAGATTCTCATCTGGTGGTTCCAGACCAAGCTGGCCCTGATGATGGGCTCCCACGGCCACTCCGGGGGCAAGCACTCGAACACGCACTCCAACTCCACGGCCCTGCAGCACGCGTGCAGTTCGCTGTGCGACGAGATCGTGGCCCTGTGGCGACTGGCCGCCCTGAATCCCGGCCTGGCGCCGGACGAGCGCGACATGCTGCATGCCCAGTTCACGGCCTGGCACCTCAAGATCCTCGATCGCGTGGTCAAGAGCCGGATGATGCCGTCGTCGTACACGAACAAGCACCAGCAGAACTCGCGCTCCGACACGGAGCTCTTCATCGGCTTCAAGCCGGCCATCGAGGCGTGCTACCTGGACTGGGAGGACTATCCCATTGCTGGCGTGACGCACACCCACGACACGAACCCCATCTACTACTCGCCGTTCACCTGCTTCAAGCACACGCAGGACCCCAAGTCGGGCGAGTCGGCGCATCCGGGCCAGCTGAACGCCACCCAGGCGGTGATGACCAACAACAAGCACTACAACTACTTCAGCGCCTCCAGCGACCACGGCCTGCATGCGGGCGCCTTCAAGCAGAGATTGGAGCGGCCCTTCCGCGAGTCGCGCTTCTACAACAATCTGGGCGACCTGGAGGGCTCGCCGGCTGTGTTGTCCGGCGGCGGAGCTGGCGGCAGGCAGTTGCCCGCGGGCCTGGGCGTTGGCGGCTCGGTGGGCGGCGGCGTGTCAGGAGCTGGCGGCGTAGGAGTTGGCGTCGGAGCTGTCGGAGCGGCGTCTGCCTCTGGCGAGGCAAATCATCCTGCCCAGCAGCAGCAGCAGCTGCTGCCCAGTGGCTCTGGTGGAGTCAGCGTCGCGGTAGGAGTCAGCGCCAAGGCAGGAGGAGGAGGAGGAGGAGGAGGCGGTGGAGGAGCCGGAGCCGATGGCAATCGTTCGAGTGCCAGCAGCGAGGGATTCTGCGAGAACGACGACTTTGGCGGCGACACCAGCAGCAGCCACAACTACTGTCCGCCCGGACAGGCGTCGGCGGCGGCTGTGCCCGGCCAGAAGGCCTCGTCCGCGCTCACCGAGTCGGACTCGCAGAGCAGCTTCGATGCCGTCTCGCAGCAGAGCAAGGACGAGCAGCCCGTGGGGGTGGTGACAGGAGGCGTAGAGCAGGCCTGCTCCACCTCGGACACTTCGTCCGCCTCCTCGGCCTCCTCCTCCGCCTCGACGGCTTCCGGGAGCTCCAACAGCTCTACATCCTCGATGCTGATGGCTGGCCAGGAGCTGGCGGCGAGCGCAGGCGGTGTCGTTGTCGGAGTGGGTTCTGTGCAGCAGACACCGCGTCGCCTGAGCAAGGATGAATCCTTCAGCAGCAGCAGCGATGAGTTCAACCAGGGAGCCAGAGGCGAAGCAGGCGGCAGGGCAGCCGCAGAGGCAGGAGGAGTGGAAGCCATGGCAGGCGCAGGTGGAGGAGTAGGAGGAGCCGCAGCTGGCGGAGATCTCACGCCGGTGCCCAGCACTTCTGCGGCAGCTCGAGCTGCCCTGGCAGCAGGCTCCTCCTCGGCAATGCCTGGGACACCTCACCACCACCATCACCATCATCACCAGCATCACCACCTGGCGTCGGGCAGTGCCGCCGGAGGATTGTCTGTGCTTGGCTTGGCTGCCGCCTCGCTGGATCAGCCTGGGGGTAGTGGCAGCTCCTCGGCGTCGCTGGCAGCGGCACGGGCCGCTGCTGTGGCCGCCTGCAGCGACAAGCCGCACGTCTTCTCCAATGTCCGGCCCACGGAGGATGCCTGGGACATACTGCTGGCCCGGGCCGAGGGCCTGCATGCCCACGGGCATGGGAGCGAGGCCTGCATCCTGGCCGTGCGCCTGGCCGAGCAAATGCTGGCCAATCCGCCCAATCTGCTGCTGGAACTGCCGCCCGCGCCCAAGCGCAAGGGCAAGAAGCAGAACGTGAATCCCATCTCGCACCAGCTGACCGTGGTGGCCTCCGCCACGCTGTCCAAGTGCGCCTTCCTGTGCACGGTGCTGTCGGAGAACTCGGAGCACTATCACATCGGCTTCCGGATATGCCTGTTCGCCCTGGAGATGCCGCGACCGCCGGCCAGCACCAAGCCGCTGGAGGTGAAGCTGGCCAACCAGGAGGCAGACATACTGGCGCTGCTCAAGCGCCTGCCCCTGGGCGCCGCGGAGCTGCAGGTGATCCGCGAGCGGGCCGAGCAGCTGCGCAGCGGAACCTTCAAGACGCGCGGCGAGGCCCTGCTGCCCATAAACCTGGCCACTTTCATATTCGACGCCCTGGTCATCCTCAGTCCCGTCGGGGGATCTTCTTCGGCCGCTTCGGGAGCGAGTGGCTCCTCCAGCGCAGGCGGAGGAGCAGCCGGAGCAGGCAAATCCTCCCTGGCCACTGCCGGCGGCAGCGGCGGCGGCGGTCGGTTGCTCTTCTACAAGCCGCACAGCGACGAGAACCTGGGATTCGATGCCGCTGTGGCCGCCCTGGGCCTGAAGGCCAATGTCTCGGAGGCGGAGCATCCGCTGCTCTGCGAGGGCACGCGGCGACAGCGCGGAGATCTGGCGCTCACCCTGCTCTCCCACTACAAGGACGAGCCGCGCAAGATAGCCAAGATCATGGAGAAGCTGCTGGACAGGGACATACACACGCTGCTGAAGGCGCCGCTCCTGCCCGCCTACTACTCGAGCAATCCGCCGGTGCGGACGCCGAGCAACCAGCCCACGCGACGCGAGGAGCACCACGAGTACGGCGGCTGCGCCTCCTCCTCCTCCGCCAACTGCAATCCCGTGGCCAATCTGTGCGAGCTCCTGCCGGCGGACTATGGCAGCGTGGGCGGCAACAGTCGGCCCCACAGCTCGACGAGCGCCGAGCTGGAGCTGAGCATGTGCGCCCTGAGCATGGCCAGCAGTGGCAGCCAGTCGGGAGGCGGCGGCGGCGGCGGTGGCCAGGGGCAGGGCATGGTGCCGGCACCGAATGCGGCCACCGGGACGCCCGGCAGCGCCGGCAGCACCGCGGCCAGCGGAGGAGGAGGCCAGAATCCGGGAGGTAATAATCCCAGCGGCGGCGGCGGCGGAGGAGGAGGCAACGGCGGTGGAGGCGGCAACGGAGGAGGAGGAGGCGCTGCCAACGGCGGCAGCTCCAGCAGCAGCCGCAGCAAGGAGAGCCGGTACAAGGGCAAGCGGGCCTACCCCTCCATACCCAACCAGCCGTCGGAGGCCAGTGCCCACTTCATGTGCGAGCTGGCCAAGAATGTGCTGAACAAGGCCGGCGGCAACAGCTCCACCTCGCTGTTCACGCAGGCGAGCACCAGCCAGAACCACCACGGCCCCCACCGCGCCCTCCACATGTGCGCCTTCCAGCTGGGCCTCTACGCCCTCGGCCTCCACAACTGCGTCAGTCCCAACTGGCTGTCGCGCACCTACTCGTCGCACGTCTCCTGGATCCTGGGCCAGGCCATGGAGATTGGGGCGCCGGCGATTAGCTTCCTCATCGACACCTGGGAGGCGCACCTCACGCCGCCCGAGGCCGCGGGCATGGCGGATCGGGCGTCGCGCGGCTGGGACAGCAACATGGTGTACCCGGCGGCGGAGCTGGCGCTGTCCGTGCTGCCGCATGCCGCCGCCCTCAATCCGAACGAGATCCAGCGCGCGATCCTGCAGTGCAAGGAGCAGAGCGACCTGATGCTGGAGCGGGCCTGTCTCACCGTGGAAACGGCCGCCAAGGGCGGCGGCGTCTACCCGGAGGTTCTCTTCCAGGTGGCCCGCTACTGGTACGAGCTGTACATGCGGAACACGCCCAACAACAGCGAGCACGAGCCCCACGACGAGGCCATGGACCACGCGGCGGTGAGTCTGAGTGTGCTCATCGAGTCGCAGCAGCAGCACGAGCTCCAGCAGCAGCAGCAGCAGGCGGCGGTGCAGCAGCAGGTGCAGCAGCAGCAGCAGCAGCAACAGCAGCAGCAGCAGGCGGTGCAGCAGCAGCAGCTGGGCATGCCCAATCCCGGGGTGCCAGGCGTGGGTGGTGGTCCCGGCGGACCCGGACTCCCTGTGGCCGTGCCGCCGCCCGTCGTGGGCTCCGGCCTGTCCAACCCGCCGGGCCAGTTCCAGCCCGTGGGTGTGGCCGCCCTGGCTCCCCTCGGCCTGGCCCCCTATCCGCCATACAGCTTCTGCCAGGGCCTGTACGCCCATGCCCACCACAACCTGAGCTACCCGCCCGGCCAGATGCAGATGTACATCTCGGCAGGACCGCCGCCGCCGCCACAGGCCTACGGTGGCTACCAGCAGGCGCCGCCGCAGCAGCCGCCCAATCCGCAGCAGCAACAGCAGCAGGTCGTCCAGCAGCAGCAGCAACAGGCCGTGCAGCAGCAGGTGCAGCAGCAGCAGCAGGTCCAGATGGCGGGACAAGCGCCACCGGGTCATCCCGGTCAGCCGGGGCATCCGGGCCAGCCGCCCTCCGCCTTCCAGCCGCAGCAGCCGCCGCCGGGAGCCTTCCAGCCCATGCCGCCGCAGGCTTACCAGGTGGCATCGCTTCAGGGAGGTCCGCCGGGACCGCCAATGGGTCCGCCGCAGGGTTACTACGGCCCACCGCCTCCGCCACCGCCGAATGGACCACCCGGAGTGGGCGTGGGTGTGGGTGTGGGCGTGATGCCCATGCGCCAGCATCAGCACCAGCATCCCGTGTATCCGTTCATGCAGCAGGCGCCGCCGCCGCAAGTACAGGTCCAGCAGCAACAGCAACAGCAGCCGCCGCCCTCCCAGCCGCCGGTGCGACAGCGACAGCCTCACCAGTTCACGTGAGTATATAGGAGGAGCTTCCCTTGGTTACCTTTACCTTTATAATTCATGGTTTTCCCTGCAGACCCGCCCAGCTGCGTTACCTGCTGGCCGCCTACAACGTGGGCATGCTGGCCATGGAGACGCTGGCGCGACGCGTCCACGACGATCGGCCGCAGGCCAAGTATGCCCGCAATCCTCCGTACGGCGAGGATGTCAAGTGGCTGCTGCGGATCAGCAAGAAGCTTGGCACGCAGTATCTGCATCAGTTCTGCATTTGTGCGGTCAACTCCATTGTGAGTCCGTTCGTCCTGCATGACGTGGCCATTGAGTCGGCCCACTATTTGGGTAGGAACAACCACCAGCTGGTGATGCAGCATCTGCGCTCTGCCCTCACGCCGCTCGTCCAGAAGTGCCAGCAAATGTAAGTGGTCATGGGAGGAAGGTGTGGGCTTGACTTACGATTCGCATTTCTTTCAGGTACATCCAGTGCATCCACCAGAAGCTGTATCATCTGACGCAGGGCGATTACGAGGAGTTCGCCAGCATTGTGGTGGCCGCCCGCGCCGCCTTTCAGATTACGCCCGAGGGCAGTGCCCAGTTTAAGGACTGGCTGCAGTCCATCAAGCGGTAAGAGTCGTGTTTAAACTTAAGACAAAGACGCTTTAGTTACTAAGATGCCGCACGACATACGAATTTTGCATGCTGAACCCAGCGCTGAATCCAGCCTCACTTGCCAGAGAGCCAGAGAGAGCGCGCTCTAGAGCCAGTACCTCTCTTGTAGGTATACAACGGCATCCTAGGACTGTATGTGTGTACACGTATTCTCACGCATTCTACATCTTTACGCACACATGCAAGCTCATTTTATTTTTAGATTTTTACGCTCTCGCCTTTGGGAGAGCGGAGAGAGCGTGATTTTCGTCAGGAACAGAAAAAAAAGCTTCCATATGTAAATGGTCGTTACTCATCTTACTAATTCTAGCGTCTTTGCCCTTAGGCTTCATATGACACTCCCTTAAACCCTCTTATCTCCATTTAAAGGTCCAAATCCTGCAAGAAAGAGCTGTGGACACAGATCAATGCGGCTCTGCAGAGCAACTCCAAATGACAAAGACTTGACTCCTGCAATCTGATGACGGCAGTGGCAGCAACGGCAACGGCAGCGGCAGCAACGACGAGTGACGCGGCGGCGGCGGCGGCAGTGGCAGCGGCGGCGGTAGAGTGTAAATCCACGACGAGCCTCAGCGGAAATCAAAACCACAACCACAACAGCATCGCCAGCAGCAACAGCAAGAGCGTCGTCAGTGTCAGCATTGGGCTGAGCAGCCTAAGCGAGCATCACCATCACCATCATCACCACAGCAGCAGCGGTAGCAGCAGCAGGCATCATCATCTGCTGGAAACGCCGGCAGGCAGCGCGGGAGCACAAGCAGCAGCAGCGGCGGCACTAGCTCCTCTAGCTTCTGGAGGAGTGGGAGCAGCAGGAGCAGCAGCAGCCACCACATCAGCATCTGTTCCTGCAACTCCTAACAATGTTACGACAGGCTACGATAGATTAGAGCGCGGAGAGCGACGTCCTCCGCTGCTGGGGGCACCGCCTCTAACCGCGATCACCAACATCACCAGCAACAACAACAACAACAGCAGCAGCGGCAACAACAATAGCAGCAGCAGCAGCGGCAGTCGATCGGGAACAGCGGCAGCAACAGCAGCAGCCACTGCAGCAGCATCTGCAGCAATGGCTTATCATCACTCGCTGATGCCCAACTATTATCCCAGCACGACGCGGCCGCTGCATATGCACGGACATGGCCGTACACATGCCACACATCCTCACCAGCATCAGCATCAGCCCCACGCTCAGCCACATGCTCAGCCACATCCACACCAGCATCATCAGCATCATCAGCAACAACATCCTCAGCCTCAGTTACATCCCCAGCCACACCCACATCCCCATGCCCATGCCCATGCCCACGCGCACCCGCATCAGTACCAGCTGCAGGCGCTGAGCCACTACCATCAGCAACTTTAACAACGTGTCGAGTGTCCAGCAGCGGCTGCTGCGCTGCATGCTTCTGCTCCTGCATCGTGGTCGTCGTTGTCGTTGGTGGAGAAGCCGGCGGATGATGCCTGGCAATGGCGACGACCACGATGCTGTCCCAGCTGCGAGCCATGATGATGGGGCAGCGGTGAGACGTAGTGGCTCCGGCACTGGCTTTTGGCTCTGGCTCTGGCTGATGGTGTTGCTGATGCTGTTGCTGGTGCTGGGCCTGCCCTTGCTGCTGCTGATGCTGCTCTGAGCACAGGCCATCCACTCCAGCCCACTCCATGCCCATCTCCTCATACCTCTTGGGATGAGAACCACCGCCACCGCACTTAGTTCATGTTAAATTTACAAATTTCGAGTTTTTGAGTTGGGAAAAACCATAGTTTTCCCCTTTAGGGTTTTAATATAATATTTTAATTAATTAATTAATTATAATTTAATTATATTATTATTATAATTAATTAATTTAATTATAATTTTAATTATATTCTTAAACTTCTTTGTGTGGTGTGTTGTGGGTGTGTTTTAGACTGAGATATCTGCCACCAACAACAACAACAACACACACACACACAACCGCCCTGGAACTGCTTAAATATTGAGCTTATCGATAAATCATCGATAAATTTCGATATTTCGACAGCTCTAGACCACACACACACAGACAGGCACACGCTCATTTTCTTTATTTTTAATTAATTTATTATTAAACATAAAGTAGAAAGAGAACTAGTTCCCTTGTACTTTATGTTTAATAATAAATGAATTTAAAACAAAAACACGCTCATACAGACAACATAGAGAGCGCACAGAGGAAGGGGAGTAGAAGAAGGAGGCGACGGCTCTGTTTGTTCATTTTTTCAGAAATATAATGTGTTCAGTTAAATTAATAAATTAACGTATTCATATAGGCGACCTATCAAATAGTTATCTTACATCTTCAACCAGCTACATCTACATCTATATTTATATATAAATATCAACTTGGACTTACCACACCTTTGCTTACAACCCCCTTTAACCTTAGCCCCCCTGTCTACCTTTACCCTAAACATAAATTGAAACCAATTTTTTTTTTCAACCTTTTCTAGTTTTAAGTTTTAATTAAAAACTAACTACTTTTGATTATTCATTGTTTCTAAATACAATATTTATATTATTTAGTTTAAGCTAAACACGATTTATACATAAATTTTTACTTATTTAGTAATTCTTCTGGTTAAGCGAATTTTTTAGGATTTTCAAATTTAAAATTAAATTGACAAACACAACACACACACACACCATACACCACCCACTCACACACATAATCGATTCAGAAGAAATTCTCACAACACACAGAGCAGTTTGTTTCGAATATTTGTGGCTAGCAAAAGATCTCAAAAAACAATTTTGTAATAATAATAATCAAAATGATTTAATTCTATAAACAAAAAAGCAACTTGAGAAATATGTATGTGCACAAGGTAATTTCCCCCAGTGTTCCCCCCGTGGAAATTCCCCGTTCTCTGCTAGAATAGGGAACATTTCTCCGGGGGATTTCCCGGGACATGTCCAGACATGCACATGCGTGCACATGCGTCTCTTTGTGGCAAATTTTTGCTGCTTGTCTTGGGACAAAGATCTCTTGTGTGTTTGTTTTTGGCATCTCGATTTAAGTGGATTAAATCAGGCGACTAAAAACCCTTAGAGACAGCAAAAGTGAGCAACTTTTTTCATATATATTGAAAAACAATTTCAAAATAGTTTCCTTTGATAGAAATTTATGTGTGTAGAACCCAAAAAAAAACTGAATGGAATCTTACCCATATAGAATGGCAAATATTTCGAACAAACTGCTAGAATTTCTTCGGTTTCGACTTCGACTTTGACTTTGACTTACTTTCCCGGTTCGTCCCTCTCTGTCTCCTTGGAACAGAATTCTACCAGACTCTGTAAATCATTCATTATGTTGACACACACACACCCCCCCTCACACACACTTTTTATTATTATGTAAAAAGCTATGACAAATAGTTTTTCAACAGAGTTTCTATTTTTACAATGAAATATAAAAACAAATGCAAAAAAAAAAAATTTTTTTTGGTTTTAAAATTTTTTTTCTTATTTTTGAATACTTTTTTTGAATTATTTTTTTATCTACATATATGAAACATAATAATACATATATATATATTTTTAAAATCTATAAATTCTTTATATTTATACACAAAAAACAAAAAAATGAAAAGAATGAAAATGAAAAAAAGATGAACAAAATAATTTTTTTTTATATACACACACAGAAAATAATGCTGTTTTGAATAAATATGGTTTTTTGGATTTATTTCAAAACGCACATGAAAAGAACAAAAAAACAAAAAAAAAAGAAAGAAAGAAAGCAAAAAAAAACGAAACAAAAAACAAAAACACTCAAAATAATCAATGTTGGTTTTACTTTACTATTCTGTTGGTTTTCTTTTCCAGAATTGGTGTCATTATTTTCATTAAGCATAATTTGAGATTTGTTTTTATTGCCAATCCCAGTCATCCACCCATCCACCCCGCACAACCAACGAACTGTTTGTTCAACCCTAGTTAAAACTATAAAAAGGAAACTGCCACTTTCTTGAGGATTCATTAAATACGTTACATGAATATATAACATATATATACATACGATATAATGAATAGTTTTTACACGATCGCGGATCCCGGAAGCACCTCAGTCTCAGTCTCAGTCCCCGCTTGGAGGTTGTAAATATACGCATTGGATTGACGACGACGATGTCTTATATAAATATTGTAACTCTTTGTGTTTTTGTATTATTACTACTGACGTACATCGAGTCCGGCGATCGGATTCGAGTTCTGTAAGCAATCGCGTAATTTGTAAACTTTTAGTAGCCAGTTTTATACAAATGAGAAATCCCAAACAAAGAAAGCAAAAAAACAAGAAAAAATCGAGAACTAATTCTATACATACATAGTTAACGAAACGCAATCTGTAAATTACAATTAACGAGAGAAATGTTTTTAAATTACCTTATAGTTGACTTTTTCCATGAAAAAAAAACCAAAATACAAATGAAAAGAAAACCTAGCAAAGACTACACGCTTTGTTCACACAACAATTTTTGTAAAATATAAAATACAGTAACATTACCCATTTAGCAACAAACTCGAAGAACGAATTGCAGAGCGGAGAGATAGGAATCAATAGACATAAAACATATATAATGACCATTAACTTGAGCCACTCAACAATAACAACAATAACTGACGAGCAAAGCGAAAACGAAAGCGAGCAAGGAAAAAATGAAGGCAAATATACAATTTAAAAAAATAATAATAAATGCAAACATAATGTTAACGTAGCCGATTTAGCCTTTAGATCACATTTAGCGCATATTTTACACAAGCGTAGTGAACCAAATCCAACAACTAAACTTAGAGAACAACGCCGCACAAGCCAACCCAATGCCCAAGAACCCAAAACCAAAACCAAAACCCAATCCAACTCAATCTACAGATAAAGATATAGCTAAAGAGGAAAATTCGAACAAATTATAAATATTATACATATAAAATATTTCAATCAGTGTGAGATCAGCGTGTTAGCAATGATTTTTTATAAGCCGGAAGTCAAATTACGTCGAGTCATGTTTATAATAGAAACAAGTTCGAACATGAATTGTGTTCGATATCGATGACAAGTTCCAGAGGTGGTAAATCGAGAGGAAAGGCCACAAAGCCACAATTTTTGAAAACTAAGAACAATTTCAAGTTAAATTTCCGATTCTTGATCTCTAAACTATTCCAGTTCCCTGATTTTCAAGGAAATACAACCCTATATCATTTAACTGCCACTGATATTCTTTCGAAACTCAATGTATTTGAATGCTTAGAGATATTTCCCCAAGTTTCCTTCGAAGCAAACCCCAATCGGAATCAATATAGATCACACCACACACTATAGAGACGTGTATATAGTCATACGCACGGTGAGGAGGAGAGGTGAGTTCTCACAGCTTGCCGTATATATTTACAGATTTACAGATTACAGATAGAACTAGATTATTGACGCAAACATAACATAATATTAACTATAAGTCGGAAATAAAGCATTACCTCATACTTTAAATACTTATGATGACAACAGTTACAAGTAGAATGACAAACACTCGGAATATATATATATATACATATATATATATATACAATATATACACACGCGACATCAATATATATACATATACAGATATAGGGCATTTTTTTGTAGCAATCGAACTTAGGCTTTATGAAATTCTATCATTTACGAAACGAATTCCCAGGACTACGATGCGATATCCTCGCAGTGTATGATAGAGAGAGAGATAGAGAGAGGTGATGTCCTCTCCACGCGGTGGCCTGGCAACCCTGGACTCGTTGAGTTGTTCGCTCTTTGTACATTTTTGCACTGTAAAAAAACGAAAAAACTAAAATATTAAATATATATACATATATATATATATATTAATTGCTTGCTAACAAATAAAAAAACAAAACAACAGTTTAAAAAAACGAAACGGAAAACGCGCAAAAAAGTTTATCATAAAAAATATATATACATACATATACATATATACATAAATATATATATATATATATACAATGAAGCGACGTTATTTATATATACGCCTACAGAAAAAGAAAACCATGCAAAAAACAAACAAAAACAAAAACTATTATATACAACAAAATATATACATACATACATATATATATAAATATATATATATATCTATATATATATTATATATATACAATACTTATTTACATTGCGTATTTTAGCGTTTTATTCGACATCGGAAAATAAAAACAAAAGAGAAATAAAAAACCAATCGTAGAAACGCTGCAAAAGTGTTCTTTTTAACGAAAAAAAACCAGAAAAATAAAACAACAAAAAAAATACAAAAAACTTAAATAAATTCGGAGAGCGAAAAAAATAGAAAATGAAAGTAAAAGGCGACAGAAAAAATATTTATACACTGAGAGGATGCAGCGGGGCAGCATGTTGAAGGCTTAAACCGAAATCAGAGAGAAATCGACAGGAAACAGGACGAAATAAATATTTAATTCAATAACTATTGAATAACGACGAAGTTTTTTTTACCAATCGCTGTAAATAAAAGGCAAAGAAGAAAAAACACACACACACACACAACACACACTATTCTCACGCGTTTCCTTTCCGCTTTCAATGATTTCCTTTTTCGGTCGCAAAAACCCCCCCAAAAAAACAATGCAAAGCTTTAATTCATTGCCACACACACACAACACACACACCACACACACACACAGCGATGCTAAAGTGCTTTAAACACGTAAATAAATACATTTCTCTTAAGTAAAAAATGCTAACAACTTTATACAAAACAAAAAACAAACAGATGATGAATGACGAACAGAAACTCTGCCAAAAACAAGCTACTCTTAATAACTAAACAACACGTAAATGAAAAGCGAGAATAATAATAGGAAAAACGAGAATATTCTTTACAACAAATAGCAACAAATTGTAAACAACAAATAATACGGCAACTCAAATAATAATAATTATACAGGCATAAATCCAAAAAGAAAAAACAAAAACAAAGCAGAACGAATTAAGAGACGAACGGAAACGGAAATTAAATAAAAACAAAGCTTATTTTATATATTCGAACATACAACAAATAACATAACAACAACAACAACAAAATGACCATTAAATGAACTAAATTATATATGAACAGAACTATGCATACATCCACATATGTGTATATAGTATATATATATGTATATGAATGATTTTTAACCATGATGTAGGAAAGAAGTTGAGGAAATCCTTTTCGAATTTTAATAGTTTTCACAAGGCGGAAGCGGAAGTAAGGCAGGATCGAGAGAGTTGTGGCGGTTGCGGCGACAGAGAGAGAAAGCTAGAGACGCGCATTATTATTAACTAATTTAATATGCAATATATCTACTATATTAAAAAGAAAAAACAAAAAACAAAAAGAATAAGAAAACAAAAAACTTAAATACAAATAAAACGAGAAAGAGAAAAATTAAAATATACACAGCAAAAAAAAAAAGGAAGAGAACATAAAAATGAACACATTTTAAAACAATGAAAATAAAACGGGAAAAAATACAAAAAACAAAAAAAAAACACTCAAATAAAAAGACAAAAAAAAAAACAAAAGAAACCAGAAAAAACATAAAAGCCAAGAGTTTTTCTTATAAACGTATTTTTTCAAATTTAACCGCCTCTTATCCGCTTGCAAAAGCTACTTGCTACTGCACTCATGCCCCCGATAGGCAGCCAGCCAATCGATAGCACACTCAACCCACGATAGCAGACCAGCACAAGTATCGATAGGCAAGCCCACATATTCGATACTGTGTGTTTATAAGCGAGAAGGAAACTTGCTTCGGCGACAATTTCAAAGCGCCCAAAAGACGAGAAAGGCGTCCGTGCCTGACCCAGTGTCCAGCGTCCAGCAAATCCTTGCCGGAAATCCAGTCACAGCTTAAGAGAGATTCCTTTTTGAAGGTTCCAGGATACGCAGCGAGTTTCAAAGTTGAAAAGTGCGCGCCTCCTTAAACGCCGAGTTTTTAAATCCAAGTTTGAAGTTTGAAATTAAAGTTAAAGTTTTAAAAAATAAAAAAATGCCTTTCGCCCACGAGCAACTGAAGTCGGTGGCCAGCGAACAGCTGACCAAGACGGAGACCATCAAGCTGCGCAACCAACACATCGGGTGAGCATTATCCTGCCTTTGTTACTTCCTTCCTTCCTTCCGTTCGCCGCACGTACGCGTAATGCCCCCACGCCCAACCCCACCCCCTTCGTGGGTCGTGTGAGCCTGCGACCTTGCCTTGAATTCGCTTTGGCTGTCAAGGTCAAGCGGCGGCATCCCCAAACACAGCCCACTCATCTAACCAACCATCCCACTGCCTGCTCCCTGCCCACTCTGCCCTGCCGCCTCTTTATTCTTGGCACTGTTGCCACCTGCAGCAGTCGGCGTCGTCGGCGTCGTCGCTGCCTCCCAAAAAGTCTGTTGAGAGAGGGGGAGAGAGGGAGGCAGAGAGACGTGCGAGCGCCAAAAATTGGCTATATTCATTTTTGTTTCCTATTGATTATTCCGTTTTAAAAAAGGCGGCCCCCCCAAAAGTAATGTAACTTCGATTAGCCATGGGGTTAAGAGTGCTTACAGGGGTGCCTCGTAATGGGTTAATAATCAATTAATTATTACTTTACTTTGTAAACTCCTTAAAATTATTAGAAATTTGATTTATTTTCTTCACTCTCTTCTGGTGAAATAGATTCGTATACTTTTTCTTTGGTTATACACTGTATTTATATTATAGATTCTAACATTTAGATACATTTATCATTAGCCAAATCTCTAAGAACATTTGACATATATTCAGATTTTTGTTTGTTTTAAAAATAGCTGCCACGGGTTTGATCTAATTTCTTAAATAGTTAATTAGTCAGCTTGTTTTTTGTAGAGCTTGAGGTAGCTTGTAGATTCTTTTTTAAAGAGAAAAATAAATTACTGTTTTAAATACACAGTATACCCATTAAGATCGATAAATTTCGATAAATCCTCCAAATTTTCCATTCAAAACTAAATATTTTCGATAAAAACAAGAGTCTTATGAAATTACTTGAGTTTACTGTGAAATTTTCCCTAATTAAAGGCTAACTTAACAAATTAAATTATCTTTGAAATGCTTATCATATTTTTTGATAGGGAAAACCCCTTAAAATATATTCTTACTATATTAAACCACTTCCTAAGCACAGAGTATAGCCAATTTTCCCCCAAAGTACTCTTTAGATCAAAGTGCATTTATTTTGTGCACTCTAGAAATGTATGATTAACCTCCTTGGCTCACTCCTCCTCCTCTGCCGCCTCCTCCTCCTTAAAATGTTTATCAAACATCGCAAGACCGACGCCTTGTTTTTGTCTGGCAAACAACAAATGAATGCAATAACCATTAGATTGGGGCGTGTGTGTTTGGATGGATGGCACGTAATCGCCGTCAGTAGGCCCCGGTTTATAATAGTCCATATACGTCATTGTAGCCGCCAGCCAGCCCTTACGTTGTAACCTATCTTAGCTTTATGGTTTCTTTATTTTTTAAAATTTTTCCCTTTAATATGTATGTGTGTTTTCCACAGGCAAGCCTGCCAGCTCTTCTATCGCTCTGATCCCCTGAAAATCGTACGCGGCCAAGGTCAGTACATGTTCGATGAGGAGGGCACCCGGTACTTGGACTGCATCAACAATGTGGCTCATGGTAAGTCCTTATTTTAATTTATTTTGTCTTCATTTGATTGAAAATTATGAGTTTTATTGGGATTATGCCTGAAATTACCCATGAAATGTTATATATTCAGAGTTGTAAACGATTCTAGGTGAGGTTTAGCACTTTTTACATCATCTATTTTAGTTAATTAGAGAGGGAGCTAGGCAAATCGATTAAAAATCGATATATTTCCACATATATTCCCTGAGAGAAAACAAAAGAAATGCTAACAAAGAAATATAAAAATTAAACTGATATTAAATCTGCCAATGTCATAGTGATTTGCATTTTAATAAGAAAAAATATATAGAAATCAATGTTTAATTCAGCCCAAATTCCGATAAAGAAAACTCTGTTATCGATGGGTTAGATATCGAGGCAAAAATAATAATCGACAGATCTTTCCAAGTTAATTAATTATTTATTTCGCCAGAGAAGTTGCTAGGTTCGAATCGCCAAGAGGCGGCAATTTTGGAACCGGGGCCTGATGACGACAACGCTCTGGACCCCCGTCCGGCCGTCGACACCTAGCCAGATCCTATTTCTGTTTCTATTAATGCCGCGATTAGCTTAGCGTCGGCGGCGGCACGGCGGCACTACGGGACGACGGCACACGCCCGCCGGATGCAAAGTGCAAGCTCGCAGCGAGCGTGCGAGGGGGGGCCGGACTCTGGCAGTTTGGCAACAAGTTCAAGGCCCATATACATACATAGAGGCAGTGGCAACCCAGACGGCGGCGGCATGTTCAGGCCCCGATTGGGGAACCAACTGCGCCGGCCGCTGGGGACTGAGTCAGCCTTATCACAACACACATTGCCTGCCCACTGCCGACCGGGTCGGTCTTTAGGTAAATTTTAGATGCTGCCTGCCGGCAATGGCAATCAGGGCGGGAGTGGCCACTTGGATCTGATTTCGGATTTCGGATTTCGGGCCCCGACACAACCGACAGTCACCCAGAGCAATAACTGGCGATTAAAACACAACACAACACACAGGTCCCATCAAGACAATCACTCATAATAACAATAACAAATAGCAATAACAACAGCATTTGCGTATAAAAAGTGTACACCCGAGGGTGCACGGGGTATTACGTGGATGGCAAAACATATATCATCGCCGAACCCTCGGAGGGGGGTCGCCCGCCAGTTGCCCCCGTCACATCTGGACTAAAACCATATCAACTTATCAACAATAACAACAGGCACACGGGGTGGAGGGATTGACGTCGTCGGCGTCGTCGTCGTCGGGGCTTCCAATTTGCCAATTTGCTGCGATTTTTGTTTTTCCCAAACGCTTCCTACAACGGAATTTTCCGTTTACAATAATCTGTGTAATGTATAAATATAAACATGCATAAAGGTTAATGATTCCAGTTGTTGGGGTCTTAGTTGCCCTAAGCAACTCAAGATCATATTTGGGTTTTATCTTTGAGATAATAATATGGTTATAATACTTGCTTAAGGTGCTTTAGTTTAGTGTGAATTAAGGTTGTACTTTGGGGTTCTTACTTTGTGTCTTACTTTGTTGTTGATTTATTTAAATATTCCTAACTTAAGCAAGACATTATTAACTAAGTTTAAGTAATATAACAACTTACTTATTCAGTTTATTCTATTTATATATTTGACCTCAGATCTTTTTATAAAATAGCTAAAATAAACTACCTACTTATAAACTTAGAAAGCCAGCTTTAACTTCTTCTTCTCTTTTATTTTTCTGTAATTTTAAATATTTACCAACTAAATTTAATGAATTATATTTATTCCCAGTTCCACTTAATGATATGCTACTCCCCCTATTAGTTTTTAATGTTATTGTTGCTCTAAATCTATGCTGCCTGCCTGCCTGCCTGCCTGCCTGCCTCTGGGCCCAACTGATAAGCCGAGGCCATTGGCATTGCGAATCTAATGGAGCATTCATGGAATAGAAATGGAAATCCAATGGGGACGGATGAGTGATAACGCTGCGCTCTACTCTATTTTTGTTTTTATTAATAACTCAGCATTTAGCACCTAAAAAACGGGGGCCAATCCTCCTCACCCAATCCAAGCCACGTACACGGGGCCTGATAATGCCCCAAAGGGGCGAATGGTGAAATTGTTGCCCGATCTATAAATAGTTTACACCTCTCTATCTCTCTCTGAGGGGGTTATCGGAACCCTTTTTTTTAGAAACCTTTCCATTCGGAATTGAGATTATAATCGAACTTAGTAAAATGCCTTTGAAGCTACATTTGTATTAGGAATTATTATAATATTTACTAGACTTTAGGGTTTAGTTAAGATGAATTCAAGTCGATTGATCGAAGGAACCTCTTTATCTTATAAGAGCTTAGGTAATGATACAATGATCCCTCTTCTAATCCTTCAATTTGAAAGGGAACCATAGGGGGATTGATTGAGGGAAACTCTTCCCCTTATGAGATCTCAAGTAATGATCCAATGATCCTTCTCCAAATCCTTCAATTCAAAGGGGATCCATAGGGTGATTAATCGAAGGAACCTTTCCCCTGTTGAGACCTCAAGTAATGATCCAATGATCATTCTCTCTAACCTCGAGTGGTGACCCACTTCAGGCCTTCGCAAAGCTCACTTCAACCTCGCCTGGATCACGCCATTGATTGATAGTTCCCAGACCTTTATGTAATAACCTATGACCAACCACCAATAACAATTACAATGTAGAGGAACTAGTGGACACTCCACTATAAAAAAAATATGATGATAAGGCGATGCACGTGTTGGACGGCGATCGGCGATCTGAACAACATGTTGTTTCTATTGGCGCAGCAGGCTGGCGGTATTATGAAATGAAATGGAACCACGTTCCGTGTAATCTCGTGCTACTTTTTCCACTCCACTCCACTCCACAACCCAGGCCAGCCCCGGCTAAGTCCAGGCCAGGCCAGGGGCCTTATCGCCCAGCGGGGCAACATGTGAACGTCTCGTGCCGAATGGAAATGTACTCAAGATAGCTGCTAAGCACGATTCCCGATCCCGCAGAGCGTACAGTCCCATCCGATCTAGTTTCAATATGTGTCGAAGGGGGAGGAGGGTTCTTCGGTGCCGGGGGGGATCTGAGCAATCAGCTGTGCCACACATTGCGAGTGGAAAATTCTGGCTGCCAGATAAGGGGGAAAAACACCCCGGACGGGGAGCTGTGAAAAGTCGGACAAAACAGAGAGAGTGGGAAAAGCATGTCAATGTGCGAAGATGTCGCGAATGAAGGGGGGGGAAGCCAATTGGCACGGAGAAAGGGGGGTTCCAGTTCGTAGTTGAATGAGGTGGAAGCCAGTTCCTCAGCCACATAGTGGCCTCCAGCTCAACTGTACTTCATTGCCCACTCCATTCTCAATCAAATTACAAAAATAAAATATAATAAAGAGGGAAAAACACCCAGCCGGAGACTCCCCCATGGTCACGCCCCAGTGCAAAGTGCCTAATCAGTCGGGGACGGGACTCGGACACCACTCTGTGGGCACTCTGGGCTCTGTGCTGCTCTGATATCAGAAACTACAAACGTGAAGGCATCGCGTGCACTTCACGTGATCCCGGCCAGACTGTTATCAGGAGGCGTGAGTCCGAATCCAAAACCCACACCGAATCCGTGACAGAATTAGAAGCACAATCGGAACGAGTAGTTGACCCCCAAAACGACGCAATCTCGTCGTCGCCGTCGTCGCCGTTGTCGTTGGACGGGAGCGGAGTGATCCGGGCCCGGGCCCGGACTAGGGAGCTAGGCAGCCCCGTGGCTTATCGCCCATCCGTCGGGGCCTACCGCTGATGATGGGCTGATGATGAGTGGCGGCAACAGCGACGCCGCCTCACTGGTTGGACCCGGGCCTGTCTGAAAGTGTTTTTCTTATGTTTTTTTTTTCGTATTAATTTAAGCATCGATGCGCAAACGTGGTGATAGTGGGGAGGTGGATTTTGGACAGACAGCCAGCTGGAGCTGGTGCTGGTGCTGGAGAGGAAGGCACATCACGTGCGCCTCTCGTTTGTATTTTTTGGGCACGGGTGTGGGTAAAGTTTGCCCCTCGGACTAATCGTCGCTTTGCTTCAATCTATAAATAATATTATTAGCTAATCTTTGGCCAGGGGGGGAATTATCGATATGGTCAAGTGTTTGGCTGCGAACAAAGACTCTATTTTTGGGGTTGCCTGCCAACCTGAGTCCTATTAATTGCCACCACGCTTAAGAGGTGGGTCTACCAGGTCTGAGAAAGAAAGAATATACTCTGAGGGAGTCTACTTATGATATTTAATAGATGGGTAATATTGGAGGTTTTCTATGAGGAAGAGATGGGGATTATATGAGGATCAGGTGAAGAATAGATTTAAATTAGATGAAGAATAGATGAAGAATAGATGAAGAATAGATGAAGAATAGATTAAGATCAGATGAGAATCAGATAATAAATATATGTGGAATATATGAGGAGTAAAAGAGATATGTATACGGATCATATGCACAATAGATAAGGATCAGATAAAGACCAGATGAGGAATTTATAAGGAATATGTAAGATATAATATGAGGAAGAGATCAGGAATAGATGAGGAATAAATGAGGAGTAGATGAGGATCAGGTGAAGAATAGATGAGAAGAATAGATTAAGATCAGATGAGAATCAGATAATAAATAAATGAGGAATATATGAGGAGTATAAGAGGAATGTAAAGGGATGCACAATAGATAAGGATTAGATAAAGATCAGATGAGGATCAGAATAAGATAAGCTAAGAAATATATGAGGAATAGATGAGGAATAAATGAGAAACAGATGAGTATCATATGAGGAATATATGACGAATTGATAAGGTATTATAAAAAGAATAGATGTGGAATAGATGAGGATACTATTAGGATTAGATTAAGAATTGATGAGGAATGGATGCAAAATAAATGATAAATATATGATAAATAGATAATAGATTATATGAGAAAAAGATAAAGAATATATGAGGATCAGATGAGAGATAGAGGAAAAAGAGATAAGAAATATGTGAGGAATATCTTAGGTATAGATAATAAAATGATGAGAAATATATGAGAATTAGATAAGGTATTATATAAGGAAAAGATGGGGTATAGATGAGGAATAAATGAGCAATATATGAGAATCAGATGATAAATTTATGAGGTATTTATGACGAATGCATAAGGTAATTTATGAACAATAGATAGGGAGAAGATGAGCATTAGATAAGAATCATGTGAAGAATAGAAGGGGAATATATCAGGAATATATCAGGAATACATATATAAGGAAAATAGATGAAGCCGAGAGGATAAATGCAATAGGAATAGGATGATAAGAGGAATAGATGATAATTATATGATAAAAATATGAACAATTTATTAGAAATAGACAAGGTATTGTATGAGAAAATGTTAGAAATTGATGATAGATATAAAATCGAAATAAATACATAAATAAAACAAAGATATGTGAGAAAGATATGAGAAATAAGTGAGGATTATATGAGGAATATATGATAAATATATGATAAATTAAGGATAAATATAAGAGGTATTACATATAAGTGAAAAAGATAAGGAATAAATGAGGGAATATATCTACCTATCTATGTTTATCTCAAAGATAGTTATTTGAAATAGAAAATGAACTCAACTTAATGTCAGCTAAAGCAATCCGCCTTAGAAATGCAGCTGTTTCGGAAGACAGCCTCAACTCTGCCTCAAAAGTAACTGATTTTTACAAATAATCCCTTTTCCCACTTCAAAATGAAAGCAATTCCAATCTTTTAGATAAGAATATCCCAAAATATTCCCCAAAATAACTCCCAAACTCCTATTTCCAGTGGGTCACTGCCATCCCGAGGTGGTGCGAGCCGGTGCCCTGCAGATGGCCACCATATCGACCAACAATCGCTTCCTGCACGACGAACTTGTGCAGTGCGCCCGCACGCTCACAGGCAAGCTGCCGGAGCCCCTGTCCGTGTGCTTCTTCGTCAACTCCGGGTCGGAGGCCAATGACCTGGCCCTGCGCCTGGCCCGTAACTACACCAAGCGCCAGGATGTGATCACCCTGGACCAGTAAGTACCACTAAGATTCCCTCTCTCCATAACCAATCTATAATCTTCCCTCTCTTCCCTCTCCCCTTTGCAGTGCTTATCATGGCCACCTGCAGTCCGTGATGGAGGTGTCGCCCTACAAGTTCAACCAGCCGGGCGGCGAGCCCAAGCCCGACTACGTGCACGTGGCCCCCTGCCCGGATGTCTATGGCGGCCAGTTCACGGACAAGATGTACCCGGACGCCGACATGGCCGCCCTGTATGCCCGGCCCATCGAGGAGATCTGCGAGCGCCAGTTGGCCAAGGGCCAGGGCGTGGCCGCCTTCATAGCCGAGAGCCTGCAGAGCTGCGGTGGCCAGATCCTGCCGCCCGCCGGCTACTTCCAGGCCGTCTACGACGCAGTGCGCTCCGCCGGCGGCGTTTGCATCGCCGACGAGGTTCAGGTGGGCTTCGGTCGCGTGGGCAGCCACTACTGGGCCTTCGAGACCCAGAACGTCATCCCCGACATCGTGTGCGTGGCCAAGCCCATGGGCAACGGCCATCCCGTTGGAGCGGTCGTCACCACGCCGGAGATTGCCCAGGCCTTCCATGCCACCGGCGTGGCCTACTTCAACACGTACGGCGGCAACCCGGTGTCCTGTGCCATCGCCAATGCCGTGATGCGGGTGATCGAGCAGGAGGGCCTGCAGCAGAACGCCCTCGTCCTGGGGGATTACCTGCTGCGCGAGTGCAATCGCCTCAAGCAGGACTTCGAGTGCATCGGCGATGTGCGCGGCGCCGGCCTCTTTGTGGGCATCGAGCTGGTCCGCGAGCGGGCGGAGCGCAGTCCGGACAAGAAGGCCGCCCACTGGGTGGTCAACCGGATGAAGCAGCTCCATCGCGTCCTCGTCTCCTCCGACGGACCCAACGACAACGTGATCAAGCTAAAGCCCCCCATGTGCTTCAGCCGGGAGAATGCCGACGAGTTCCTGCTCGCCTTCCGCGAGTGCCTGACCACCCTGATGCAGGATCGTCTGACCAGTGCCACCAGCGCTGCTGTGGCCGCCACCAGCGGCGTTATTGCCACCGCCGCCGAGACGCTGGCCAACAAGACGAAGCTCTTCGAGCGGCAGGATCGCCTCATCAAGTCCGTCTGAGGCAGTGCCTGCTGGTTGGCCAGCAGCTCCACCAATGCCTCTCCGCCCGGGCACAAAATAGCTTTAGCTTTAGCCACCAAGGATATTTAAATTATTCCATGATTCCCCATGATGCCCCATGTCCACAGTCCCCAGTCCCCAGTTCCCAGTCCCCCGTCCCCGGACCCTCTCCAAGGAAATATTTTTTGATTAGTTCTTAGTGCCATTTTTCAAACACACATAATGTTCGCATATATAGCCATTATTAACCATTATTCAGTTCGTCAATTATCTTCTAGTATCTAGAAAAACGTAGGGAGCCCAACGCGAATTTCTTCCATTGTTATGTGTACCTTTCCCTATTATTATTACCATATAATTACTATTCTCTTTTTTTTTTCATATTTTAAGCACAAAACGTGGAAAATGTTATTAAAATGTTATGTACATATATTTTTTTAACCGCAACATCAGCTTTTTATTTAGGGTTTGGGATTTGTGAGGAATGAATGGTTAAGAATAATTAAAAAAAAGGGTATTCAAGACTACGATATAACATTTTACATTGGAAAAGTATCAAATATTCACTGAATTCTGTAGGTGACATGATTTATTGCATACTTCCGGGCACCTTTTTATATGGATCCCAAAATCCTAGGCATTTTTGTAACCCTTTCCTATATGCTTTGGCTTTTGACTATCTGAGAATTAGTCCAAGTTATCGGAAATACAAAGTATCTTAGGAAATAAAGCGTACATAACTTTGAAAGTGAAGAAAACTGAGTGAAAGTAAAATTAAGTTCCTCAGACATTGTGTATGTATAAACATTGTATTTATCTTCGTAATTTCATACACAGATATTGTGCATTATCCCCGTATTTAATATATTACTTTTTAGCCTGAGTAAAAACAAGAACAGCTTAAGTGAATATTATTTTACAAACGTAGCTCGAAGGTTCGTATAAATGCAATATTCATATATATCTACACATGTAAACAATAAGCACTTAGTCAAGTTTTAAACCATTTAACATTCGCCAAATTTGTCATGTAGAATAAATAAAGGTATGCACAAAAGTATAGGTATGTTACATTTGTATTAAAGATGAAAGAATGCCGATTTTTTACAGTCAAAACATTTAAAAGCTCGATATTACAAATCTCCTTTATTAGCTTTATTTATATACATTTATAGGGGTATTTTTCAAGAGTTTGTCCGACTTTTCCTTAAGGCATTTAAGTCTAGGAACCGCTTCCTTAATTCACCCACGACAAATCTGGGAAACTAGCCTTTTTGCGAGCTCATTTAAGGGGTTACGCTGCCTCTAAGTCTTAAAACCGTGTTGTATTCTTTGTTTTTAACCGTATGAATTAATTGAACTTTCAATAATATTTTTATATCTCCCTTATTTACATATCATTTAGCTTTCTTATATGCATATATGGTCCATACATGATAACATGATAATAGGTCGCAGTGGAATCGTCTCATTAACATATTCTTATTAAAGTCAAGTGGAAACAGCGCCCAGAAAATACTTTCCAACACTGCCAAGCTGAGAGTAACCCTGTGCTTTCTTGCTTGTTTGTTTTGTTTGCGAAAAATATACGTTTTTTTTAACGTGAGCCATTAATAATGTCTCAGAGAATGCATATCATTGAGACCTAGAGCACCTGTAACTTTGCTGCAACAACCGGAAACGGCACAAAAGAGCTTGGTGAGAGCCACCTATGGAGTGACCATCATTATGCTAGATTCAGATGGAGTGGAGTGGATTGGAGTCGAGTGGACACAAGTGTAACAAGTTCCTGAAGGAGTTCCTGCAGGAGTTCCTGACCACGCGTTACTGCACACATCAGCCTGATCTAGCTCTTCATCAGCTTCCTATCCATTCAGCTATACGGCTTCTTTACCACATCATCCTGACTGGACCTTGGACGGTGAGATCTTTTTGGTTTTGAATACAGAAATCAAGCAATGTTTAATCATTGATATCTTCAGTACCAGGAGAACTCGTTGATCGTCATGAAGCCCCTTCGAGCGTGCGCCGTACCTCATCCTCTTTATATCCTTGGTATTCACCCACGTAATGATGTTGATCAGTTGAATCTATGGTAACCAGGCGGGGCGTCTCCTTGTTCTCCTTGGGGTCTCCTGGCCTTTACTGATTACTGATTATCAGACCTCCTGGCACAGGGGTATCCTGTGGAGAGAACGGTTTTTGCCCGAACTGTTTCAGCATCATCGTCTGCTTCGAGATTAAGCGCGTGCCATAGAGTGTTCCACAATGGTGTAAGATATATTTATAAAGTGGTTTAAATATATAAGATATTGAGCTTCGCTCACAGTTCTGTGGAAACTAACAAACTAACTAATAACAAATAATAATATTAAATACTTATACTTACTTAATTATTACTAATAACTCCTTTTATCCCTCAGCTTGTGATTATGTGCTGCCTCCCTTCGAAAGCCGAACTTTTATTACCACAATGCCCGGGATAATATATATGGATGGGAGATTATATATATAGATGTAGATGGGAGATGCTACATTTATATATATAATCTCCCATCTATATATAATCTCCTGGGGCAGTGTGATAATAAATATATGGATTGGATACTATCTAAGCTTCTTCGCTCTGTACATCAGTTTTGTTGCTGGAGCTCATGCCACGGGATGTTGACATATCGACATTCTTCTAGCAACCCTTTGATTAACCTTTGATTCCTGCAGTAAATCAGGTATTATCTGATAATAATTTAATTAGAAACACCTCTGATAATATATCTATATATTGTTACAGCTTTTCAGACAATTAAGCCCGGAAAATTGCGATACATATATGTATATATCAAATATAATGAAGAACTCCATAGAAGTGTTTTATGTACCAAGAAAGCATCTATATACTGATAGAGTTTATCTTTTTATACCCTTGCAGAGGGTATTATAAATTTGCCATGATGTTTGCAACGCAGTGTAGGAGTCATCT
>JAEIIU010044184.1:0-14958 GCA_018874675.1 Drosophila baimaii
GTATATATATTCTTGATCAGCATTACCAGCCGAGTCGATCTAGCCATGTCCGTCTGTCTGTCCGTCTGCCGGTTTAGGTTTTGAGGTTTCGGACTGAAACTTTCAGGGTAGTCTTATATCCTTTGCAAGCAGTATACATATATGTATGTCGGAACGGCCGGAATCGGACTACTATATCTTATAGCTGCCATAGAAACGATATGGAAAAATTGGCATATTTTCGTTATTTTTCAAGATATTCAAATGCAACTTTATTTCTACCTTTATAATATAATTATAGCCACCTCATAGAAATTTCATTGAAATCGGACCAATATATCACATAGCTGCCATAGGATAGATAGGTCTTAATTCATATTTTACACTTTGTCAATTTGTTCATTAAAATCGGCCAACTATCACTGATAGCTACCAAATACACAAATATGCGAAACAGGGTGTTTAATTTAATTTATGCTCTTTAGTATTAAAATCTTGTTTAATAAGTAATAAATTATCTGCAAGGGTATATCAACTTGTTACATAGAAGATTACAATTTAAAGCTGTATAAATATTGTTGTTTTTGTAGAAGAATACATTTTTAAACTATATAAACTATATCCCTTAAGAACAATCCCCAAATTAGCTCTAAAATCCCCCTCTCCCTTCCAGATGCCCTATTTGTTATCCACGGATGGATCGTTGGCCGTACAAAAGGATGTCAAAGCGCTCACAGCTGGTGGCAATAAGAATGTTGTGCGGCGCATGTTTGTGGTAAACGATCCTTCGTTTCCACCAGGCACCCAGAGGTGAGTTGATCCTACAAATAAGAGAGATTCCTCCATTCTAAATCTATGTCCCCTTTTGCAGGGTAATAACTGCTGGAGGATCATCGACGGTAGTGAAGAAGCAGGACGCCAATCAGCAAGTTTTGAGCCTTGACAAGAACTGTAAGTGAAGATCGAATCAACAATCAAATCAATTCGAATCGAGTCGAATCGAATCAGTGTTGCACGCGTTACTGTGTTACTGTGTTTACTGTGTGATTTTATCTCAATATATATATTTTTCGGTTTTCTGTTAATCGATTGTTTTTTTCTCTCTCTACTCCCGTTTATGATATATATTTGACTTATTTTGTTGTATTTTTTTTTTGTTTAATTCTCGCTCGATCTCGCTGCCCTTGAATCCAACCCGAACCCCAAAAAAAAACTCCCAAAACTCCTCCTCCATTGTGCTTGTGTGTGTTTTGCCCGTACTACTGCTATCGCACCCGAACCACCATCGATCATCTAACTGCACCACATGCATTACCACACCACCACCACACACCACACACCACACACACCATCAACAACCACCAACAACCTCATCACTTGGCGGGCGGCGGGCGCGGGCTGATCGATACCTACACACAAAACCAAAACCAAACCGAAAACCCAACCTAAACGAAACCTTCAGATCTGCTAGTGGATCCGGCCACGGCAGCAGCTGCTGCAGCGGCAGCGGGCGGCGATCCCTCGGTGGCCCATCATCATCATACCTTGGCGAATGGCAGCATTGTTGATGCCAAGACCGGACAAACGGTGCTAACTGCCGGCTCGGCGGCGGCAGCAGCCAAGTCACACTTCAGCTCCATTGGAGCGCTGCATCTAACGCAAGAGGAGTGCAACGAGATCCTGATCAAGCGCGCCATCGCTGCCGGCCATCATCAGACGCACACGATCACCACTGCCGATGGGACGCATCATCATGCGTCTGGCGGGACACCAAGTAAGCATCTCAAATCTGTGTTTGTTTACCCCCCCGAAGTCCTAGTCCTGCTCCTCCTCCTCCTCCTCGACTCACACACAGCCCACGCCGAATCGATGTACAAGTCCCTCTTGGCATATATATAATTGGCACATAATATCGGTTCCGGTTTGCTTTGTTAAGTTACGTTACGTTTTTAGTTTGTAATCCGTAATCCCTGGGCAGTCCTAACGTTGCTTTAAGTTATGATTAACCCACCAAATACCCACCAATGATGATGATTTATTTGCATATTTGCATATTTCGTTCGTATCTTTGATTTTCTTCCGTTTGTTTCTTTTCTTCCCCCCCAACCACCCGTTTTTCTTCTTTTTTTTTTTTTGGTATCTTTCTTTGAATTCCATTTGGTTTTTGTTCCGTTGGCGGTGCAACAACACTCTTAGGTGACATACTTCCTGGTATTTCAGTTCAAGTACAGAAAGTAATCCAGGGACTCGAGGACAACGAGGACTCGCAGGGCGAAACACCCAATTTGAAGCTGGAGCCAGGCACTTTGGAGCTGTCCCCGAAGACGGAACTACAGGAATCAATGCATTTCAGCGAAGTGAGTAGAGATAATAATCCTGTGCCTATACGAATGCTTTACTCCCATAATCCAATGGCTTATACGGGTCTATCCACAGACGGACGCCACCATTAAGAAGGAACGCCCGTACAGTTGCGACGAGTGCGGCAAGTCCTTTCTGCTCAAGCATCATCTGACAACCCACGCACGCGTGCACACAGGTGGTTGTTCTTGTTCCTGGCAGCATACCCTTAACCAAGGAGCAGGCCTAATCGTATCGTCTTATCCACAGGCGAACGTCCCCACATCTGCACCCATTGCGGCAAGAGCTTCGCGCACAAGCACTGCCTCAACACGCATCTGCTGCTGCACTCCACGGAGCGACCGTATCAGTGCCAGGAGTGCAAGAAGAGCTTCACCCTCAAGCACCATTTGCTGACCCATTCGCGTGTCCATAGCCGAGAGCGACCCTTTGTCTGCCAGGAGTGCGGACGCGCCTTTCCGCTCAAGCGTCACCTGGTCACGCACAGTAAATTTCACGCCGGCGAGCGACCCTACGTTTGTGAGGAGTGCGGCGAGAGCTTTGCCCAGGAGAATCACCTGATTATGCACTCGCGGTAAGCTATAATGACGCTTCATAAGTCCCCACCTGACCTTTTTTGTTCACAGCTTCCATGGTTCATTGAATCCCTTTGTGTGCGCCGAGTGCGGAGCCTCGTTTCCACGCAAGTTCCAGTTGGTTAACCACGGACGTATTCACGGCAAGATACCCCACTCGTGCACGGTGTGCGGCAAAGAGTTTCTACAAAAGCGAACGCTAGTTTCCCACATGAGGTGAGTCCATCCTCCTGCACTTTGATCCTAGTAATCCTAGTAATCCTTGAATCTTGATTTCCTTAGACGCGTACACACTGGCGAGCAGGCGCATCCCTGCGTCAGCTGCGGCGAGGGCTTCCTCACCAAGGCCGAGCTGCATCAGCATGTGAGGACGGCGCACAATGGCGTGAATCCCAATACGAGCAGTGCCACCATTATAGCCAATCAGCAGGTATGTCCCTTCATGTTTATTAACTATAAATATATCCTTGACGTGTGTCTCTTTTTTGTGCAGCAGCTGCAACAGGCTCATCATCATCCCGGGCAGCATCCACAGACCATTACTGTGGTGAGTAATCCGGCCAACTCCACGCTGCTTACGGTCTCAACCACGGATGCTAATGGCGTGGCTCGGCCACAGTTTGTGTGCCGGTAAGTAATGACTCTCCACTCTCTTGGGAATCGTCACCAGAAATCTTATTAATCCCTTTATATTTCCCTTCCACAGCGAATGCGGCAGCGCCTTCAATAGCCGCGAGGCCTTAGCCCTTCACTTGCGCCTGCATACCGGCGACAAGAGCCTCATGACCGATTTGTGCGCTTTGACAGCCGCGCTGCCGGGTCACTTCTTGAGCACGGCCAGCTTGAATCCGGGCACCGTGGTCACGGCCAACCCTAATTTGGTGGGTCAGAGCCCAGTGCCCGTGCAGATTATTTCGTCGACCGGGCAGGTGATGTCACAGACCACGCTGGTGCAGGCCGCCAACTCGACCCATCCGCAGGCAGTGGTCACCGCAGTGCCCACAATGCCCGTGCATGGCCAGCAGCAGCACCTGCAGCACGTACAGCAGCAGCAGCAGCAGCAACAGCAGCAGCAACAACAGCAGCAGCAGCAACAGCATGTGGTCTCTGTGGCGCCGGCCAACAAGCCCAAGTCACATTTCTGCGCCAGCTGCGGCAAAGGATTCGCTGCCAAGCACGGCCTGATGCAGCACAATCGCCGGCATCCGAACGGCGGCTGTACGGTGCGCACGCATGTGTGTGAATGCGGCAAGGCCTTCTTCCAGAAGAACCACCTGATGCTGCACCAGCGCCAGCATCTGGAGACGAAGCCAGCCATATCGCAGCAACAGGTATGCTAGAGAGACTCCAGTGTGTCCCCAGTGTGTGTCCAGTGCCTCTCCGATATAGCCCGATAATCAGATTAATCAGTTAATCAATTAATCAGTTAAACAGTTAAACAGATAATTCAGATACATAAAACCTGATACCCCGATCCGCTCTGTTCCGTTCTTTATGCTTTGATTTACGACTAATTAGTTAGTGTTAAGTCTAATTCTAGTTGGGAGTAAGTTAGGCGACGGCCCCTAACGTAAAATGTAAAAAGAAAAACCACTCTAAGCACCTAAGCACCTAAGCAATGTTAATCCAATTCAACAATAAATGATTCTTATTGGCATCCGCAATAGAAGCTTTGTCGGTCGGGAAGTGGCGCTCATAGCTTACTCTTAAGTTCAATGTGTTTCCCCCTGTTTTGCTTATCCCTTCATCTGTCCCATCTCTATCTACATATATATATACGTATATTTCACTGATTCCCCCCATAAATTCGAATCTGAAAACATAATCGCATTACCTTTTCCAATACTTTGCAGCTTGTTGTACCAACTACTTCTTACTAAGAGTTAAAAAAACGAATCAGAACAGAGAAAAACAGAAACCAGATAAAGATAAAGATAAACCACAAATATGAACAATTAAGAACCTAAAGAAAACACAACAAGCAGCAGCACACATGCAGCCCAGTATCTTTGATCACCCAACCGATCTGGGGTGTGTGTGCGGGCTGTGAATGTGTGTGTCTCCTGTGTGTTGCGTGTGCGTGTTATTCTCACCACAAAACCTCGATATAAATCCAAAAAGAGAAACCATAACTCTGCAGAGAACATATACAAACAAAAAAAAATCCAAAAATTCGTGTCGAATTCCATTCAAAAAAGGCTTCAGTTTGCGCGCGTTTTAGGTGTGTATGAAATATATCCAAAATTATCGCTAATCTATATATGTATATCATGATGTATTATGTATGTCTTTTGTTGTTATTGTTGTTTGTCGTATGCTTAGAGATCCAAAGACGCTCAAGAATTACTAAGATGAGTAACGACGACCATACATTTGAATTGCCAGACGCAAGCAAAGTTTTCTCTCACAAAAAAATAGAAGGCGCGAATGAGAATACGTGGAGACAGAGAGAGAGCGCGCTCTGTAGCCGCTCGTTTCAATCTGTCTCCATGGCAATCGCCTTTGCTAGGACGTTTCGCTATGTCCTAAACGAAAAATGCGTGTGCAACAAAAAATCGTATGGCGTTTGGCATCTTAGTAAGTAGAGTCTTTGGAGATACCAATGTACCTAATTTGCTCCTGCCTGTGTCTCCTGTCTCCTTTGTCTCTCTTTAAACCCTACCCGCATCCTAATTTCTCTCTCTCTCTTTTGCAAGTGTAATCTTTAGTTTAGTTTGTATTATTTGCGCATATATAAATCTAGTTTAGTCGTCTAGTTCGAGAGGCATTAGAGTCTCGCCTCTTCCTCCTGGCTTGCGCTAAAACCTTCCCTTCCCCAAACTCTTGCAGGAGGCGTCCTCGGCCCAGCAGCAGCAGCAACAGGCAGCTGGGTCGGCCAGCGGCGGCCAGCAGCCGGCGCAGGTTCAAGTGCAAATAATGCCCGATGGTCAGATACATGGCAAGGTGATCAAGTATGAGATATGTCGCAGTGTCCTGCCCGAGGATCAGCAGCAGCAGCAGCAACAGCAGGCGGACATGGATGGGGAATAACCGCGGGCGACTGTAAATATGTGGCAAGTGCAACAACAACAGGAGCAGCACCAGGAGCAGTAGCATCAGAGAGTAGAAACAATAGCAAGCAACAGCAACAGCACCAGCACACAGGCATTATCCGGAAGATCCCTCCCTCCCAGACATGAGAAGATTGTAGGGCACCAGCGTCTCGTGTAAGCGATTCCCCCTTAAGTGTAATATTTTTTAGTTAGAACCTAGGTTAGACGCTAAGTATAATCGCATTGTACACATATTGATAGTTAACTCTAGCGTTTACAGACATGGAAACAACACCTTATATATATATATATATAATATGTACACACAGACACATATATATGGGATTACGTATAGAAAGTATCTGTTAATTATTTTTGCGATGCGTTGGTCGCATCTAAAAGATCAACCGGCATATATGAGTTGCAAAGTTTTAAAGCGTTACGTTCTATTGGTTTTACGGATTAAACAAACACGACTTTTAAAATAACAACAACAACAACAACACAAAAACAATGTATACACACTCACACACTCACACACAAAACACACAAACTTATATATTCAAAACTAGATGACAAATGTAAATGCTTAAGGACGGGTTTCTAAACTCACTGTTAAAGATACACCTGGTAGCTAACTGACCGAAAAAGATAATCGGAGGATCAACTTTTCGTTAAAGAGCTGTCCATATATTATGTAATCATGTTTTTGTTTATTTTTTAAGCCCAATCCCCCTATATAATCAAGAGTAATCAGTGCAGGAACTTAATCAAAAAGAACAGGTTTTAAAAAATATATAAAAAAAACAAGGAGAAAGCTAACTTTGTCGAGAACATAGAGTCGCTTATGTCTTCTTCATTGCGTTGCAAACTTCTGATTAAAATCATAAAATCATAACCTTTGCAAGGTTATAAACATTTAAAAATATATATTTTTCTATAATTTGATGACGTAATCATTGTCCTAGACTCCCCTTAAAATTAACCATGATTAACCAGGTGATGACGTAATATATGGACAGTTCCAAAGCAAATCAATGTACGAAAAATATTTAACAGGCAGTTGCGCAGTTTCCTGACCAAGTTAAATCCCAAATATTCTTAACCAGGACTTTATCTATCCGTAAAATGTTAACAGTGAGACTAGAAACCCGCCCTTGGGTGTAAATGTATACAAGAAATAACACGAAAAAAAATAACAGAAGAATATACTAGACGACTTTCGGATAGGTTCTAGAAACTAGACACTAGCAAGCGTTGCACTTGAATACGTAACCAAACAGCGTAAGAAGCGGCGGCTTCCCCCCTCCATTCCGGACTTGGCGTGGGCGCCTGTCTGCGTGGGTAATCCCGCCCCAGACTGTGCGTGGGTTCACACATTTCGATTGTACATACAGAAACGGGAGCCTGCTGCAAGTGGAGAATGTGAAGAGAACAGGTCTGACGCCCAGTTTGGGAGTTTGGGGAGCGGGAGCTGGGAATGTGGAGTAGTAACAGAGTAAAAGATATCCAAAACACGAACAGCAAAAAGATATATCTCTCTCTAGCCTAAGGGGACTGCAACTTTAAAAATTATTCAATGAAATTAGTGACACAAACACACACACAGAGAAGGAGAGGAACCTGCAGGAGCAGCTACAACAATAACAGACATAATTATATAGCCCTCCCCAAAAAAAACCCGAGAAAATCACCCAATCAATGCACGCTTGGCGACGAATATCACACTGTAAAAAATTCTACCTTAAGTCTTAGGAGTGCAGATAAAACATAATTGGTAATTATATATATCGTAATCGGATAAAAATGAAACAATAAATAATGAACCTACACACTAAGCATATATTTTAATATGTAAGCCTTAAAGAAAAATACAAAAAGCGGAAAAATATGAATTATAATAAACAAAAAGCAAATGTGTAATATCATTTATACTGCACGGAAGCAATGTTCACCTTGCGAAAAATAGGTAAGTTTTATTGGGGGGGCGTCGGTCGGTCTTATCTAAACTTTTTGCAAAAACGCGGAAACCCACCGATCATTCAATCTCTTGATAAGAACTACATATGGCATATATACAGTGCGTTTCTTGGTACATAATTGGCTGCAATCAGCAAGGGAGTTTAGACAAAAAAAGAACGTTATTCATGGTAGATTGCTGTGAGTTTGAAAGCAGGGATGGGCGCTTATGCAGTCTTTTAGCTGCCAGAGGGTATTTAAGGAACGTATGTGTAGCGCTGTCTATTTTAAGTGAACTTTTGAGAGGTTTTTCTAAAGAAATACTGCGCTTAGGTTTACAAAAACAAAAGCTACACATCGCCAAGGATTACAAGAATATTATAAGCTTTTCTCTGAAGCTTATGGACTTTAGGGGTTACTTTTCTTGCCAAGCTCTCCTGACTTGAAGTTTGCTGTCCAACCCTGCTGAAAAAACATACAACAACAAAACCTACACATCGCCAAGGATTACAAAAACCAAACTTACACTTGCAGGATCGAATGCCTTTCTTTTCTCTAAGGCTCAAGGACTTCAAGGGTGATTTTTCTTGCCAAGCTCTTGCCTTGAAGCTGAAAAGCATAGTCCAGAAACCCCTAGAACTAAACTTATGTCTCGCAGCGTTCCCAAGGAACTTTCTTTTGTCAAATAAAAAGTGAATGAATAACTTATTTATAGATTTGCTGATTAAACAAACAAACACAAATATTTTGTTGCCATTCCAATTGACTGAGACTGTGACTCAACCTCAACTGCATGAAAATGAAATAAGTATCTACTTATGGTAAAATATACACAAGAGAGCGGCGGGAAAATATCTATATTAGAGACACAGTTTGTATGCAAATTTCGTAGAATGCCAAGGCGAAAACAAAAGCCAGATAAGATAAGGCTTAAACACAAATTTTTGTCTAATTGTTGCTTGGCCCAAGCAAAGAGAGATATTAGAGGCAAAGCTTTTCAGGTTTCAGGTGTGTCGTGGTCTCCAAAATGGAATCATAAAATATAGAGACTTAAATGGACTTTGGGCTGGATTTTTTTCTGCCAGTTCCTGCCTCAATTGATAGGCCCAAGAGCACGTCGCATGTGTCCAACATAAGCGAGGTAGTCATTACAATATTCAGTCGGCGCCGTAACTTTTAATTGTTTTTAATTTTTTGTAGAGATGCGAGCGAATAATAATATATACGCCAAGCTATATGTACGTGACTGGGACTTCCATGCCCATATGGGCATAAAGCCTGAGTCAGTTGGATAATGTCGCCTGCTGCAGGTAGCCCTGCCCTAAAAGTGCATTGCAAACTGGCAGTAAAACAAAAAAACACACACATTTTCGGATATCTTGGCATTTCGGCCAACTGCCAAATAAGGGCTGACACGTTACCTTGATGTGCATTTCGCTTTATTTTGTTGAATTAAAATTAATTGAACTTGAGGCTACACAACGGCGACAGCCGAAACTTGCGCATAAATTTCGAGAACGCCTCTGTCGCCGTCGTTTTAATTTCAATTTCCAAGGAAACACTGTGAGATGAGAGAGCGGGAGATGTGATCATCATCACTCGGCTCTACAGAGAGCTCTGCTGCTTCTATAGCCTCTAATTAGCTATTGGTTTCCCTTGTTTTTTCCAGACTCACACTGCACCCAGTCAGAGTTCCAGTTCCCAATTGCTCTGAATTGCATGGTGTCCCAGTTCTAGTTTGCAGTTTTTTATGCCTCTATGCCCATGAGGCGATTAGTATGCTTGGTGAATTGCTAAGCAGGTTCCACTGTGGCGCTTTTATTTTCCACTTTAATTTTTTGCATTTGTGGCTTACTTCTCTATTTGCGTGATTTTATTTTTTGTGTGTACCCGGGCCAGCAAACAAGTTTTGATTGCTTTTTAGCTTCGCATGAAAATGAGTCTCAGTCGCCGCCGCCGCCGCCACCGCCGCTCGTTGCTCATACGCCGCGTATGACGTCAGGCTTGAATTAAGCAAGAATTGGTGTAGCTTTTCTTTGTAGCTCGCCAGCTTGATGAACATTTTGGAGGTCAAGTAGGTCTCGGGGTCTCTCTTTCTCTGTGCATCTGATCTATTGCACACTATAGCCCGATTTGGACACAACCACTTGGTATATATGTTATATTGCACCCACCAAAGGCCGTTATAAATCAATTGGGCGGCCATTGAGCTAACAACTGGCAGCGTTATGGGGAATAAATCTTGATCCGCAATGGGGCTTACTCACAGCTCTCCGCCGGAGACGGAGACGTACGCCCACGTAGCGCCCCGGCTAGACATGGCCAACAATAACAGCCACAGCTCCATGTGCTGACTAATCAGTGTCAGATGCTATTCAAATTTTAATTGTGCATCCGATGGAGACACAGCCGTTAGCCTGGCCAAGTTTGGTTAAGTCAATTTAAGTTTTTGGGCTTTTGAGTTAATATTATTTCAAGAGTTATTTGCTTTTGGCTCTGGTGGAAGCTACGCCGGCGCACGCTTGGGTTTGTGTACCTGGCCAAGAGAGCTCAAACAGAAAGACCGCCGCCGCTGGCCGGCTTCGGACATCAAACATCCAGACATCAGACATCTGTTTGTTGTTCTGTTTTTATTGGCACTTTCACAAAAGATCCATCGATGCGATGTGGTCGGAGGTGTGCGTGCAGCTTTTATTGGCTTATTGAACTCGGTTGGCAGTCGGTGTTTCGTGGCAGCCAAAACTGGGCACATAGGGAGAGACGTCCGTAGTGCGGCCTACGCATCCGTCAGATACGATACTCTGCTGGGCACGCACACAGAGGCAGGCCAACAGACTGAAACCTACGCTGCCTGGCCTGGCCTGGCCTGGCTTTTTGCCGTTTTTGCGAAGGCGATGGCAAAGTCGAAGTCGCAGGCGTACTGGTGTCTCGCTTCCACTCGCAGCGGCAAACCCACAAAACGCTGCTCCGGCTGCTCCGGCAGCTCCGCTGGCAGCGCACAGATAGTCGGATCGGTCGGTCGGTCGAAAGCGGTTCCAGAGGCGATCAGTACGTTTTGAGTTGTGCTTCGCGACGGTTGGTGATCTTAACAGTGCTCCGAACGAAAAAAATAAAGAACGAATTCGAATTATACGCTGTCTCTCGGTTTTGGTGATTTTTCTTCGACTCTGGCATCTAGCTGTAGCTGTATCTGTATCTGAGTATCTGAGTATCTGTATCTCTAACTCACTGCATCCGCGCGATCCCCCTCTCTCTCTCTCTGTGGTGTGTGTGTGTGTGTCTAAAGAGAGTGCTAAGCTTTTTTTCTGCTCACACGTCTAACTGTCGTCGAAGGTGTGTGTGTGTTTTTGGGGCCTCAACTTGAACTATGGCTCGCGTGCTCGTGTGCGTATTATAAATATATTTAAAAATAAGTATTTCGACATTCCCGGCGGTGGAAATTATGTGACACACCACAAAAACAACACACCAGTCCAGATCCCCCCAACAACCACGTACCATTCATACCGCAAATATCTAAAAAAAAAAAAACAAGTGCCAAAAAGCAACGAAGCGAGTCAATAATTGTGATTAATAACCAACAACAACGAGAAAAGGCCACACCGACCACTAATTAGCCCGCAAAACAGCCATAGTCCCTCCAGGTGCAATATTCGGTGATTACCTCATCTGTGTCAGCTTTGAGAGCCGCCGAGCAAAATGGTATCAAAAAGCAATAAAAAGAAACAAGTGTCTCAGCAGCAGCAGCAGCAGCAGCAGCCACCAGCTACTTCGAGCACCACCACATCGTCGTCGGCCTCGGCCACGAAGCTCACGAAAAAACTGGGTCCCGATGCGTTTGCCACTCTGACAACCAACCAGAGCTCCTCCTCAATGGAGCATGAATCCGTGTCTTATGGAGGCGGTGAGCCTGTGGCCAGCACCTCAGCAGGCGCTGATTCTGTGGCCTCAGTGCCTGCCGCTGGTGTACGTAGCTACAGCAGCTCCAAGAGCAAGGCCTCCCAGTCGCACTCCTCCTCAACCTACACAGAGCAATCTCAGCTAACCCACGGACAGTCCAGCAGCAGCAGCAGCAGCAAGATCTCCCGGGATTATGCAAACGCCAAGATCATCTCCTCGATTGATCTGCTCGAGAGTGAAAAGAAAGAGCCAGTATTCTCGGTGCCAATTGAGGTGGTGGAGATCACAACGCCCACGCTATCCGTCTCCGCCAGCGGGGGCAGTGTCTCGAAAATGTTCGCCTCCTCCTCGTCGTTGATGTCTTCCAGCCAGCAGCAGCAGCAGCAAGCAAGCAGCAGCTCCTACTTCGAGACCACAACCAGTTCCAGTCGGAGCGCCAACGAAACGCTCATTGCGAGCGAGAGAGCCGACACGGCTACCGGTATGACATCATCCGGGCCGAGGAAACAGGTTGGCTTCGACACCAAGACAGAGACCAACACCAGCAGCAGCAGCCGCAGCAGCAGCAACATCACAAACACAAACATCACAAGCAGCGGCGGGGTTATTAATTTGAGCGAATCTCAGAGCGTGCCAAAGCTGCCGCCAGTCCGTGGAACAGCTGATGGGCCCGCATCCGTGACGTCGCAACCGGTTTCCGCGACGTCTGGCGCGACCACAACAAAGGCAACGGCAACGACGTCATCCACGCGTCACAACGATAAACTGGAAGTGGAAGCGGCGGCGGGCACAGATACACGCACCACCAACACCACCACCAGAGGCGGCAGCACCACAGCTGTTCAGGGAGCTACGTCATCGCAGAAGTCCAGCAAAGAGGTCAGCGAGAGCACCCTGCTCCAAAGCACCAGCAGCAGCAAACAGTCCAAGTCGTCGTCCAAGAAGGAGGTCTACGATGTGAAGACCAAAACCTGGACAGAGTACAGCGATGGGGACAAGAGCCGGCCCGCCTTCGAGCGGTATGTGAGCAAGGACACCGATGGCAGCTCCAAGGTGACGTACAAGAAGAAGATATACGACAGACGCAACAATCGGTGGCGCGTCGTGGACGAGCGGACGGTGGACAGCAGCGCCGACCCGGGCTATCCCGAAATAGTGGATGATGTCATTAACACAACACGGACAACGTACACCACCAAGGTGTACGACACGAAGCTCGGCAGGTGGACGGTCGTCGACGAGAAGTCGTTCACTGATACGAAAGCTTTTGTGCCCAACGACATTGCTCGTGAAATCGAGAAAGATAATACCGATGTTGCAAACATAACGACTACCACGGAGGTAACGAAGGTAAGTCCACCGATGATAGTGCGTTAGTGCGTGCCTTCCTTGACGGACGTCGTCCCAGAAAAAGCCAAGTCTAGACGCAAGTCCCACTGGGTGTGTTCCAATTTTCGGAATTAAGGAACCTTTCCCTTCCCTTCACAGATTTTCGATGCGAGCATCAACGACTGGCGCGTTCTGGACGAGAAGGTGCACACAGATGTCATTGAGAAGATTGTAGAGGCTCCCAAGAAGACCATTTATGTGGACGAGTTTGTGGAGATTGAGAAGAACACCTCGATATCGGAGAACAACGAGAACATAACCCTGAACCTCAAAGAGACATCGAAACACAAAAATATTACCGAAAATATTTATGATGAAATCGATTATGTGCGCACTGATAAGCAACGCCTAGACGACTCAAGAACCGTGAGTAGATTAGTTAACAAACAACACATTTTCACACTAGAGAAGAAATAATAATAATAACTATTAAATCAAAATATTTTCATCCCCAGCGAGGAGTCGCAAAGAACAAGACATCGACACACAGTGAAAGGTGCATCTGTGAAATTTGCACTTGCGGGTAAGGTTAAAAATACCTTGGATATATCTTTAAGATCTAAATTGAATATCTGTTCTTTTTAGACGTCATCATTGCTCAAGTAGCACAACGAAATCCACGGAGAAAACTGTCATTGAAACCGATGGTAAGTGCGAATGTCTCCAAAAACTAAATATACAACTAATGAGATTTGGCTTACCACAGATACCTTAGACGAAGCATACACGAGGATACGTACGAATACCTGGTCGAAAAAAGAAAATGGAAACATTCCCAAGCCAAACGAAGACATTCTAGTGGACTATATAGTCATTAAGAAGCCAGAAGACAATTTAAAACCCGAAGGTGACTTCGTGGTTCCACCGAAAGAGCCCTACAAGCCCGGAGAGAAGCGTGAGAAAATTGTGCATACCGACAACCTTCGCACCGAGGGAGAAATGACTTTTGTGGAGAGAGAGGAGTATCAGTACACTGTCCGTCCTGGATATGTGAAGCCCACAGATAACCTCAAGCCCGAAGGTGAATTCTACAGTCCCGAAAAGCCAAAGTATCAACCAGGAGAAAGGCCCACTCAGGTGCGACATCAGGATAACCTTCGACCCGAAGGCGAGTTCTACACGCCAGAGAAACCCGGATATACCGCAGCCGAGAAGTCAGAAAAAATCATCCGCAGTGATAATTTGCGTACTGAAGGCGAGATGACATTTGTGGAGCGAGAGGAGTACCAATATGTGGTGCGCCCTGGACAAGTCAAGCCAACGGATAACCTAAAACCCGAGGGTGATTTTTACAGCCCAGAGAAACCAAAATATCGCCCAGGCGAACGTCCCTCTCAAGTCAGGCCTGAAGATAATCTTAAGCCCGAGGGTGATTTCTATACTCCCGAAAAGCCCGGATTCCGACCCGCTGAACGACCAGTGCAGAAGAAGCCCCAGGATAACTTGAAGCCGGAGGGTGAATTCACGAAGCCTGAAAAACAAGTGTACAAGCCTGCCGATAAAACTGAAAGAATTATTCGAAAAGATAATCTTCATACGGAAGGGGAAATGACATTTGTGGAGAGGGAAGAGTATCAATATGTGGTGCGCCCTGATCAAGTAAGACCAACTGATAATCTGAAACCAGAGGGAGAGTTTTACAGTCCTGACAAGCCGAAGTACAAGCCTGGCGAAAGACCTTCTCAAGTAAGGCCAGAGGATAACCTCAGACCTGAGGGTGAATTCTACACTCCTGACAAGCCAGGATTCCGTCCTGCCGAGAG
>JAEIIU010044187.1:0-19197 GCA_018874675.1 Drosophila baimaii
GCTTGGAGAACAGAGGGGGGAGGGTTCTAATCTCCACTTACTCTGGTGTGCTTGATCGAAACTTTTGGTTTAAATTAAATAAATTTAAAAATAAATTAAATAAATAAATTAAATTTATAAACAATATTTCGGTGCTTTAAAATTTACAACAAATGCGAAAGGAAGCTACTGAAAAATGCGAAAAGACACTGAACTTTGGCTGATTTTCCTAGCATCTCTGATTGGATAGATTGGTTTTGGCTGGGACATATAGCAGTTATCCCTTTTCTCCACACCTCTACACGTTTTATAATATTAATTTTTAGTAAAATATATTCCTTTATCAACCATCTTCCTCGTGTCTTTAAATTAAAAGTACATTTAAAAAGCAACCTTTAATATGTTAAAATAAAACGTACAAATATTTCCATTTCAATTTCGATTCCTTTTTTGTTTTTTGTTTTTATTTTTCTGCCTTGCCCTCAGCTATTATGAAAGGAATTGCGTACATTTTCTGTTTTCTTTTCGCTGCGACCTTTACGCGTGTCCAGTCGTGCAAAAAAAAAACAACAACAAAAAACAAGGGACTGCAGGAGAGGGTGCGAGGATTTCAGGCGAAGAAAAGCGTTATGTAATGGGCCAGCGTGGCGTATACGCAATGTCGGCGGCGGCGGCGTTGTCGCCTTGTTAGCTGGCCTTTTGCCATTCATTTCCATTTTTTTTTTGTATGCACTGCTGGCTTCCATTATTTGGCTTTAATTGCTGCATGCTGACCCCCCAACCCCCTCTCCCCAGCCAGCGACCACTACGTGCTTTAATTAAAACACAATACAATTCGCCATAGGAGAGGAGGAGGAGGTGGGTCGACAGTGGGAAGACCCGTCGCAGATGTGATAAGTTGCCGGCTTAAATTTCATAACTTGCGTATGTTCGACATCGTGATGGCTGCTTTTCCATAATTAAGCAAATTAACTGTAAATAAAAATGAATTTATTGCGTGCGCCAATCAAAAAGCAACTTGTTAAGTGCCACAACACCACCACCACCAGCACCACCACACCGCGAGCATCGGGCATCGAGAATACGTTCCATAATTCCCCCCCAAAAACGAGCTTATTTATGCGCACATGAACGGCAGCGCCCGGGCCGGAGTCGGAGTCCCAGTGTCTCTGGCATTCGTCGTAATTGGCTCACCTTTAATTTGATGAGAGCACAGGTGGGCGCAATGGAGGCAAACGGGCGAACGGACAGGCTCTAGCAAAACTGGCAAAGTGTAATAAATAAATTAACATAAAACAAACTCAAATTAATGAATGAATAAATGATTGCCGTGAAGGAGGCGGCGGCACTCGTATAAATATTATACAGATTTCTGTATAAATGGCAACTGTCGATCAACGTCAATTAGTTGGCAAATGGCTAAGGCAATTTCCAATCATTTCTCTCCGCTCTTTTTAGATAATAATTTTTGTTTTCTTTTGCGTGGGGCGTAATGAGGGCGAGGCAATCCCGTTCTGGCCAAATGTAAATTGTAAGCAAATCAATCAGCCAGCCAGGAGTAGCAGCAGCAGCAGCAACAGCTGTTCATGATTTATTCAGTCACTGCTGCTGAAAATTTTAATAATATACAAAGGCTGTTGTCAGTCAGTAGTCGCTCCTCGAATTGATTTTCTCTGAATTCCCATTTAATGTTCCTTCATTTCCTTTATTTATTTATGCGATGTTGGGCCCAGGACATGGCGACACACGACGACAAAGAATCTAACAATGTCTGAAGAATGTCCTGGAAGGGGGGCGGAGAGATCCTAGCCGTAAAAGGTAAGTACATGTGTGAGGGACAGATGCCACTGAGAGTGATGTCTTGCAGGCTACTTACTCAAAGGGATGCCTTTCCTGGGAAACCTATTCCTATTCTTATTTATTTATTTTCTCCTGCAACTCTCTCAGTGCTGGTGCCACGGGGGCTGTAAATTTTAATTAAACACAGTTTTACGTCAAATTCGGACAAGAGTATCTGCATAATTTATGGTCCAACTGGAGAGTTCTTAGCGCGAAATACAATAAATAAAAGCCGCATCCCCAGCGGAAATAATTAACACGAAGCAGCAAAGGCTGCGAAATAACTTGGTCGGCAGTTTTGCCATAGTTTTCCATGATGAGAACGAGAACGATAATGACGACTCGACTCGACTTGGCCTTTGTCAGCAGTTTTTCTCGCAGCCGTAATGAATTAATTGATTTGCGGTTGCCGTGGCAAAGGTGAATGAAATATTAAAGTCAACATTTGAAGGGGAGAGAAAAGAACCTGGGAGCTGGGAGGCGGGTAAGTGCCCACTGTCATTGGCATCTGTCGCAGCTCCTCGATTTGCATTGCAATTGCAAATGGTCGCTCATATATTTAATGGCCCATGCGGGTGCTCTTAAGGGTCCTCGCACCCGCACTCACACACACACAGCTGTCGGGAGGATAATGTGCAATTAAAGTAATTTAATTTATTATTCGCCATTGATCAGCAAACTTCACCGGCATAAATCATGGAGAAATTGCTGTGTTTTTCTGCAGTTATGTTGCATTTTATTTAATTGCTGACAGGACACATTAATGCGAGTCCTTGAGCGGATAGGGTAGAGTTGGGGAGTCTGAAATTCTGTTAAGGCTCTAAATATTAATAAGTATTTGTGGTGCAAATATTATTTAAAGCTTGGAATATTATATTGCTCCTTAATTCCCAAATTTCTAAACCAACTTCAACGTCTTCCCTGAGCCACTTCGTAGGTGCTGTAATGCAATTAAACAGGCTCTCGAAGTGAGCTTGACGCTTGTTAGGCAAACCCTTTGGCACCAGGACACCTGAACAGGAGCCTGACGAGCGTATTCCTGCTTCGCATAATCCCCGCACTCTCACTCATTAATTCGGTTGTCGCTATATCCGATTAATTACGCCCCCTCGCCCCGCCCCGAATGGCAGGTAAAATGAGTTATGCTGCAGCAACAACCTCAAATTATGTTTGCGGAAATTTATGAGTGGGCCAATCCAGGACGGGGCCAGGATCTGGCAGGATCTCTCACAGTCTGACAGAGAGTGTGTGTGTGTGGCCGTAATTACATTTTTTAATAAGCAGTTAGCATAACGAGGACATCAACTAATCGCCGCTTAACATCTTGGCTTACAAAGTTAAATAACATTTTGCTGCCGCATTTTCTTTGCCAGTTTAATAACTTAATGCGGACTCACACACACATTCCATTCCCTTCATTCTACCTGTGTGTTTTTGTTTCTGGCCGGTCTAAGCGAATTTAATAAGCTTAATGCGTCTGCCAGGACAAACACAGGCAGCGGGAACTTAGATGAATTTCCCAAGATATGCTGGGCACACCCTCAAGACACACACACACACTGGCTCTCTCACATGCCAGTGACTTGTGCGCCCAGCAAATGCAATTAATTATAATTTTTAATTAGCTCGGCAGCAGCTACACACACACAGGCTACACACACAGGCCCCGGCTACAAACGCTTCCACAATAATAAAAGCGAAGAAAGCTGCAAAATTCTATTTCATATTGCCGACGCATGACGCGCCTCGACACGCGATTAATAAAGGGGGCCAAGCGACGAGTCAAGTGCCCGGCGCGAAGGGCCGAAGGAGGAGGTCCTTGGACGGTACGGGGGCGACAGGAACAGCGACAGCAAGTGAAAGGTATTTAGTCACGCGGAAAGAAATGTTTACTTTTATTAGCCGGGCGAACAGGATTAAGGTTTGTGAGGGAGGTGAGAAGGCAACCGAGGGAGTGTGGGGTTCGCAGCTGAAAATTGGCAGAGTGTCCTTAGCAGGATGGACCGTAAAAGGTGTGAAAATGTTAGGGTAAATAAAGGAAATGTACTCCTTAATATATTTAATAATATATATATTTTTTAAGACATTTTCTTATAATTTTTATAAATACAATATATTTATAATATTTTCTTTTTTAGACTATTATTTCATGTTAAATCCATACAACACTTCCCATGGCAGCTGCCCTACCTCTGTCAAGGTCCACCCTTTGGCACACACATGCCTCGGCAAGCTGATTGTGGATAAGCCACGCCCCTCCCCTCGACCGTACGCCTCTCCTGGTTTTTTGGCCACTCAATGCGTTGTTTACGTGCGAATGTGAAATACTCATTTCTATTTCGCTGTTGTTTATTATCGTGAAACGCCCGCCTGCCGCCTGCCAGGCAAAAAAGGATGATGAAAGCGCGTCCTGGTGGAAGCGGTGGCAGGGGGATCCCTGGGTATCCCGAACACCCACCCGCAATCCATCAGCCAAAATGGCTTTAATCCCCCCGCAGGGCGCCAGGTCTGTCTGTCTGTCTGAGTTAATGCCGTCGCGTTGGATCCGTTTAAGGCATTCCGGCGTAGGTCTACGGCTCACTTCTAGAGCCGGATCCACTACGTTCCGTTCGGGTTCAGCTCCCGTTCCCAAGGTCATCTGTCGCCGAGCAGCTGCTAAGGCGCAAATTAGATTTGCCTGAGCCAACCGTGCGCTGAGACAAAGCCGCCAAAGCCATGACAGATCAGGGCCAGAAGGGCCAGCAGCAACTCAAGAACACACAGAGAGGAAATTGGATTTACCTTTTAATTTAATTTATTTAATTTTGGCAACTGGTAAGTAGGAAAATTAATTAAAGTCCCAGCACATCATTTAGTTATTTATTTATCTATTTATTTATTTATTTTAAATTAAGCCTTCAACTCTCTTAGGGTTGCAAGGTTATAACTTAATTTGCTCACTGAAATATGGAGCCTTTTTTATGCTATCCATCTTTAAATAATAACTCATTATATCTGGGAAAACTTTCTTGTTTCCTTTTTAGACAAGAAAATCAGCATATTTAAATTTTCCTCTGTGCAGAAATTGCGCTGACAGAGGAGCTATGGGAAAAATTAGAGACTCCGAAGACTTTGTCTCGTTGTTTGTTGCTAATTAGGCAAAAATTACATTTTAAAAGGCTGTCGAGCGTAAAATGGAAAAAGTTCGTAACCAGAGAGCTGCAGGAGCCCAGCATTTGGCCGCCTGCAGCTGGTAGGAGGTCAGGTCCTGCCACACACACACACATATAACTTTTAGTGTGGCTCCGCCTGAGTTGCGTTATAATAACTATGACACGGACGTGATGGTGCAGAGATGCTTGTCCAGGCAGGGCCAGGACATTGTCAGGGTCGATTTGCTGGCCACGACTAAACAGTTGGGCCAACAACAAATGGGCGGCCATTCCTCAGCCGAAATTTATGTTATGCATAAGTGAAAATGTGGCAAACAAACACGCACTCTCAACCGCGGTAATTTAATTGAGTTGAGTGACAAATACAATTGGGGAAATCACACACTCCAACCAACAACCCCTTGGCAATCATCGTTAGCAGCCATTGCAAAGAGTTCAAATTTTAAATCGCAACAAATTGGGAACCCAAAGGGAGCGGAAATACAATTTGATGAAAATATATTTGCCCGTTTTTGACACAATTAGCGGCCTGTTTGGTGGAATTTTGCAACCAAATAAAAAAAAAACCAGAACGTATATAATATATTTGCGAAATTTATGCCCGAAACTCATTCCAGCTTATGCCAAACTAAGCCAATAAAAATTCGCACAAAAACGGAATGACAAGCCGCCAAAAATGTCAGTGGGCCATCAAAAGGGATTGACGCCAAACTCCGGGGACGCGAGAAGGACGATATATGTATATATGTGTGCAAAGGATGGGCCAGATTGGGTATAACAAGAAGCCAGCTATTTGCGGCATATTTTACACGCTTTTCTACTTCGTTTACACGCACGAGCCGGAGGACGAGCGAGCGAGCGAGCCAGCCAGGACCTTGCCGCCATGGAAAATAGATAGAGAGAAGCGGCCAAAGTATTTGATGTGCATGTATGAGTGTGCATATAAAGTGAAAACATTTACACATGTTTGATTTATGGGTCAAGTGTGTGATAAAACTACAAAGGCGCCCGGCTAAGGACGAACGACGAAGAGAGAGTCCTGAAATCAGAGTAAATCATGCAAAATACAAGCGAGAGATGAGAGTGTGCCGGCGTGCCGAACAACAAAATTATGCAGTCACAAGGATGTGCGAAAAGTCGCAATTCGACGCCGACGACGAGCGCGCCAAAGTATGCAATAAAATGTGACGACGGCAAGCGGGTAAGGACATCGCCAGAGCTACCTCCTCTCCTCTTTGGTCATAAAAATTGTATTTCAGTTAAGTGCCCAGCAATTGGACACTGTCCGCCCGGAAAAGGTCCGGCTTAAATGGCATTAAATGCACACCAGGGCCGCAGGATTTTTCATCCCCAACCCGACAGCTCATAACTCCGAGCCATGCCAGAGAGATAAAGGATAAAAATACACACACACAGTTGCAGGCTCTGGACAAAGTGAATTTATCAGATTGCAACCCTTTTCCTTTTTATATTCTTAAAAATGCATACAAGATATTTTTAAGAATATAAAAACGAATTACTTAAGCCTTTATTTCTTGCAAATAAACTGTAGCTCGATAATAAAAATAAATTATAATTGAATTTCCAAGTATTATCTTTGCATTTTCATCGAACTCTTAAAGCCAAAACCACAACTCTTAGCCCTGGTAAGCTTAATGCCAGCCAGCAGCAATCGTTACTCTCTCGGATTTTGGCGACCTCTTAACCCAGACACACACACCCGTAATGTGTGTGGCACTCACACACACTGCCCGACGTGGCCTTATAATTGCATTTGAAGCCATCTGAAATTGACTAAGAACGACAGTTGCCAACAAATCCAGTTATCTTGTGGCGAGGCTCCGGATCAGAAAGCAATATAGATTAACGATTATGACGGCACTGGTGCAACGTGGCCATAGAAATCCCTTATAATTTGCAGTCACAGCTCCTAATGAAATTGCCAAGTGGAAAATTGCAAATGGAGAGAAATGTGCGAAAAAGAAAACAATTTGCATTCGAAATAAAATGGGGAAAAATAATTATTTACACAACAATTTGAGTGCAACTCTGGCAAATGGCATTCGCACAGCCAGAATAAACAAGGGGGGCGGAGACAGTAAGGACGAAAGGACAGGCAGCAGCCAGGCCTAATTTATGTGAACGAAATGCCAAAAATTCCATTTGAGACAAAGGCCCCACAGAAAGAGAGAAGCTGGGGGGAGCTGAAAAAACAAGAATTGAAAATGACAAATTGCATTAGGAGGGTGCTCTTTGGAAGGGTTTTGTTTTATTTTTATTTTCCCCTTTGCTTTCTGAGCCGGGCTTGTGGGGGAGAGTTGACCGCAAAAATGACACAGAGTGAGCAACAAATTTTGGGCCCAACTCGGTTATCCATTTATGAAGACAACAGCAACAATGTCGCACATATTCAAAAAGCAATTCTCGGCTAAAACGGGCTAACAACGCACACACACACACAAAAGCAGGGAAGCAGGGCAGCAGGGAGGGGGCTTACCTCCCCTGGAAAACCACAAGAACACACACAGAAAAATTAAAAACGAAATTCCAGTCAGAAACAAAAGCCAAACAACAGAGCAAACAGACAGACAGTGAGAGCGAACCCGTTTAAACCGATTTCCTAATCAAAGCCGTATTACTGTCCCTAAACCCACACACACACACACTCGCCCACACACACTCGGCTATATTTAGAATACACACTGTGTGTGTGTTACGTAACCCCATCTTAACCTCGAAACGCACAAATGCAAAATTTAATTATGAGCAGGAAAGCATTTTTTTTTATTTTGTTGTGTTGCTGCCGACAACGCGGCGTGAAATATAATTAATTTGCTATTTTTAAAGGGCCAAAAATGAGAGATTTTGCTGAAAAGTGGCGCCAAAATAATTGCCAAGGGAGCCCCGTGTCCCGAGCTCCCCCAAAAAACATACACCCCCGCATTTCCCATGAGTAACCGCAGAAATTTCATTACATGTGTAAACAATATAGCCAACAAATTTGTGTTTTTCCCCCTTTTTTTTCAATTTTTTTTCATTTAACTCATTGTTTTTTTTTATGCCAGAATATTAAGAGAATGCTGGCATAATTATACTTATTAATAAGGCTGCATGAGAGAGCGCTAATGAGGGGGAAAAGTGTTGTTTTCCACAGCTTTGGGGAAAGTTGTAAACTCAAATAAAACTATGGGAAAGGAAAGGAAAATATTCAGAGGCGAGACATTAAAGCAGATAAGTTTCTTTAGTCTGAACTTATATTCCTGATAAATTAATTCTTTAGAAAGGATTATATTTATTTAATTCTTTGCTAAATATACTCATTTAGTAAGCCAAAGTACGCAAAAGCTATTTTAATTATATTAAATATTACTAACAACTTCCAATTGAAGAGCCTTTCTTGGGCGTAACAAATCAATGTGGAAAATCGGCCAAGTTGTGCATTTAAGCCATCACTTTGCTGCAATTTAAATTGGCCATTGGCATTCGCTTTGACAATGCCACAAACACGCCAATACGGGGCAGGGGNTCAGGAAAATAATGTACGATATTCCATTTGGCAGCTGGAGGACAATATTCGGCAATCCCTGACATGGCTTTGGTCCTGCCAGGACTCGCTGTCATGTCAATAAATTATGTACTGGATTTTCGCAAAGGCACACACACAGGCTCTCCGTTTTGCATTTGAAGCCTTAGACGTTTGATTTACGTTCAATATGCGAATTTAAATTGCAACTTTGGTCGTCGCCAGACAAATAAATGTGTGCGACAGAGTCAAATAAAATCAAATCATATTTCGCATTAAAAATGTACGCGGCCATAATAAGGACCTCCCGTACCGGCGGCACACATAAAAGGCAAACGTGTTTGCTCTCCCTTTTCGTTTTTTTTTTCCTCTCGTTTTTTCGAGAGTCAAAGTGAAGTGAAATTCCTTTGCCAAATTGCCAGACTTTTTTACGTACGTTAAGGTTGATCCTGCCTGGGTGTGTGTAGTGTGTGCTTTTAGGCGGCGCAGGAATGCGACACAGGGAAAATTACGTTGACAAATGAAAATGTCACAATGATGATAATTTATTTTCCCTTTTGTCGATTGTCCTGCCTCGGACTGGGCACAACTGCGCCGCCACATTCCCCGGGCGCATTCCGGCTTTCATCCGAGCCGCTCCGTCCAGGACAGCTGTGACCTGAGCTATGCGCAATTAAAGGTAATATCCGACAATTGCTTTCGGCCCCAGGAACTCGCCTTCCGCAGATATGGAGGAGTCTGGAGAATTCGCAGAATGGCAGTGTGTGTGGCTGCTCTTCGGAGCTTAAGTGACATTGGTTCAAGCGCGGAATACGAGACTCATGTCTCTGTCAGAGCTGTCTGAAGTTATGTTCAAATAATTTAAGTTTCTTTTAAGTTATTTTAAATATTTTCTTCAAAATTGTTGCCTCTTTTTGTTATTTATGCAGAAGGAGTTAACAGAACTCTGTGAGCGTATGATTTATTTATTTAAAATAAAGTCGGAGTATATGATTTCCCTAGCTATTTTTTACTGCCTGTATTTCCTTTGCTCATTTTTTTGGTCCTTTACCAAAACATTTAAAGCTTCCTGCGACAATCCGCAGTTTTAGCTTCTTACGGAGTCCATCCATCTTGCATATGTAGTCCCAAAAACCAGAGTATTCCAATCACCGTCGTCATCATCTCGGGTAATACTTTCTTTCCGGCTAAGGGGGGCTAAGGGGCAGAGGGAGAGGGGGCTTTCCGCTTCATGTGCCTTATGCGCCTTATTCGCTCCTTACGCTTTCCACTCAATTCGGCTTGATGGTTCAGGGGGGGGGAAGGAAAAGCGAGAGAGGGGCGGGCAGAGTGGGAGGTTGTGCGCTATTAAACTTTTTGGCATGATATTACCGCTATTTGCCCGTGCCAACACACACAGACACACGCACGCACACTCACACACACAGGACAGATACATACTTACTTGTCATATAATAAACTTTTATGTTAACGGCTTTTGATGTCTTACCAAAGCGCAAACAGAGTCCTACCACACACATGGCCCAATGCTATCCGCAGATACACAAAAAGAAAATGTATATAAATCGAAAAGGACTATCCAGTGGTCAGATTTTAGGCTAAATGATTTAACAACATTTAAATATTTATGTTTTTAAGGCACAGATGTGTCTTACTAACCATTAAACTTATAATATAAGAAACTATACTTACCTATACTTCCTTTTTTTACACTTACCTATAATAATATAAGTCTTTAGCTAATTCCGATGGAGTATTTATAAATATTTCCTTAGAAAAGCCTTAAATAAAGCTTTCCCCTTTCTGGTAAATATTTACAAGTCCTTTTTATAATAGAGATTTTTTTCCTGTGCACAAAATCGTAGGATTCGTAGGGACAGCTGCCAGCCAGGCACTTAATGCCCATTCTTCTTGCCGTCAGTTTTCCGGCCTTTGCATTGCGGCTTTATTAGGCTGAAAAATGGAAAATGGAAAATGCGGCCCCCGAAAAAAGCGAAGAAACTTGCAATCTCCCAGGGGGCCTCCTCCACCTCTTTTGCCCGGGCATTCCATTGTCTGTGTGTGTTCGTGTGGCCCATTAAAATTCCCAGGCTAAATGCATGAATGGCAATGGAAAATATTTGCATAAATCTTGCCGGGATTCGCTCAGCATGAGGTCTCAAGCTCCACCAGCCACCTCCCTCCAAAATCAAAGAAAACTCCAGCTTTAGTTATACATATTTGTATCATTTGATGGTAGTAACTAAAAAAACTTTATTGAAATTTTCCATATTCCGATTTCCATATTTACGTGGCTACGTCGCTTAAAAATTAAAAACAATTTCATAATCTGTATAATGCGTTGTTGCCGCACATTTTGTTTGCAACAAAAGTCAACAGAGTTTGTTTTTTATGTGTTTTGCTGCTGTTGCTTTTCGGCTTTTGTCCATAATGCTTATATATATTTTATATATATATTACTCTCTATTTTTCGTTCCCCTTATTATGCTTATAACATATATTTTATTTTATTTGCTTAACTGCAATTATTTTCATGTTCCATGCTGGCAGCAACATTAATTTACCCATTAAACATTCATTTACATGACGCGACTAATTTTGCATGCGTTCGGTTTACATTTTTAATATCGATACGTACGCGTACTCTATATATATATATATATCTATATGTCTATAAATGTCCACGAACATATCCGCCGCACTGTGCACATGTATGCGTGTGTGTGTGTGTGTGTGTGTTATGCAACATATGAGACTACCACATAAATACTTGAGTACTGTTTATAGTTTATTCATAGGGCGTATATGCGGGTTTATTTACAATTTTGATCAGTTTAACTCGGGCCCCTGGCATGGGCCCCGGACAGTGGCCATACATTTTTAAATGTGGCACAGGATGAAGGACCTCCTTCAAGACACACACACCACTCACACACACATACACACGCTGGCCGGTGTGGAAATGCAAATATTTTGTTGACAAGAGTGAAAAGTGACTTGCCAGTTCGGAGAAAATGGGACAAGGGAAAACGGAGTTCAACTGCAACCGGACATGCCGAAATGGTAGCTCTAAATTTCCCCTGTTCCTGGGCCAGGAGGAGCATCGAACCCATTTCGAGAACAGGAACTGCCCACCACCACCACACATGACTTGGGGAAATTCTTTCAAAATAAATTGTTAGTCCGGGAAGTAAGGCGAGTTTCTGACAGGAATTTCTCCAGGGAACGAAGTGGATGAAATGAGCTTAGGAACCTTCGAAGAAGAAGTTCGTTTGCAAACGGTTAGCTACTTGCTTGGTATTTCTAAGTATTATTTACAATGCTTATGTTCTAGGCTATACAGGGTAACCCACACACACGAATTGAGGACGAGTCCCCGTAGATATTTACAACAATCTGAGTAAACTTTCGCTACATAATATAACTAACTGGCTAAGCTTGGAGTAGGTTCGTTAAATTGCTGGAGACTTGAAGACATTCCACACTATATACAACCTGGATTTTTGTGATCATCTTATTCTTGGCATAAATTATTTCTCAGCCTCAGAATATTTGTTTGCAAATCTCCAGCTATTCACCAAACACACTCTCCCTTTTAGACTTTAATTTATTTTAATATTTGTTTAACCAACTAGGCCTGGCTCTAGAAGCCAGCCAGCCACTCGAGTACAGTTCTCTAACTTGCTGCGATTCCCTCAAAGCGCCCTCCTCTTAGCCAAGTTCGCCACTGTGCCGGCGCAATTTACGTGAGAAGTTTATGTACATGGCTCCGATTTCCGCCTAACTAACTAATCCCCAGCCCACTTAATTAGAAACACACTTACTTACAACTTACGCAGGAGCAGCAGCAGCAGCAGCAGCCACCTTTCCCCGTCATTAGCATAATTAGTTGGTTTTTTTTTTTACCGGAAAGGTATTACACGCTGCCACTCCTCCCCCTGACTTGGGCTATAAATCATTTCTGCTGCATTTAGGGTCTGCAGCTGCATTGGCGGTGGAATTCCAACAGGGCGACATTAATTTATCACCGTGCAATCCGGCTGCCATTATTGACACCAACGGAGAAGGAGGAGGAGGAGGAGGAGGAGGAGGCGGGCTTGCAATCCTTGGGGTCAGCCAGGGCACTTGGACGCAGCGTGTCGCCCTCTGTCTTCCATCCTCCGCCGCCGCCGCCTCCGCCTCCGCCTCCACATCCTGGCAGGAGCAGCGCTGAGCAGGCCTCCAACAATACAAGGGCCGCCACCATTGTGCTAATTACCCTGACCGCCTGACAGGACCAACAGGACGCCAGGGCCACGGCTGCCGGCGCCGCATTCGTTTGCATCGCCTCCGGTCGCTCGCCTGTACGGGGGAAAAGCGGGAAAATGGAAAGGTGAAACAGGGATGAGAAAGATGGCCACAGATTTGACATGAATGAGTAACAATTTGTAGTTTGTCTACGCGGTAATAAAGGCATAGCATTCAGAAATAAAGTGGCCCCAAAGGCAGACCCTTAAAGGTATTCTCTTACAGCACTTTAGCTCGCTCTTGAAGGTTATACGGCCTTGTCTTTGGATTCAAAGGGGAAATAAGTTAATGTTTTGTCAAGAAAATTAGTGTATATATCAGTGAAATATGAAATATATCTCTAATTTATTTTAAATCTGAATATTTAAAGTCAGTTAGTTTAAATTTAATTTACTTTTTAATATCCTGAGCTCAAGCTACACCAAGTATGCAAAATCCTTTCTCAAATCCAATTCCATATACACTAAGAAACACATTTACCCAGTGTCCCTGTGCGATGGCCACCAGTTCATAAATTGCGCCAAAGTTTGGCCCACAAAGAGCGAGGAGCGGGCTTGCAAGTTTAATGCATACAAATCGAGGTCAAGCAGATGCATGAATGTATAATTCACATTATCAAACTTGAGCATCCAATTAAGGCGGCCTTCAAGAGCTTGTGTGGCCACAAAAAAAAATACACAAAAAAATAACGAACACGCGAAGGAAGGAAAGCCAAGGAAAACTCACCCTGAAGGACATGGACGCGTATGCTGGCTATCTCCGTGTTCGATGGATAGCACGAGTATTTGCCCGAGTGCAGAAGATCCGCGTCGTAGATGAGCAGAATGGACTTGGTCTCCTCCGACTTGATGGTCTTGAATTTCAGCCGCCCGCCGGAGGTTTCCTCGCTGAGCACCTGCGGGAAAATCAGGGGGGGAGGAAAAACGAGCCAAGCGGCCGAGGTTGTCATATTAAAAGCGATTTTCCCTCGTTGCAAAAAGTTGAAACCCAAAGCCAACGGGGGGGCGGGGGCGTTGAGGTGGGCGGGTGCCTAAGCTAAATGCAAAAGCATGTTTTCTCATAATCATAAAAGCCAAAATTAAATACGTTGCGTATACGACGCGTAAACAAACGGGAACAAACTCACACTCGCACACTGGAAAAAGGCAGCTGGGCGAGGAAATTACTTATTAAAAAAGGTTTTAAAATGTATTTAATATTTACTTAAATATATAAATTCTAAAATATTTAATTTATACATTTTATTTACTAGAAATTTCTGAAGAAACTTTCTTTAATTTAATTTACTTGGCTTTCTGATTTTAATAATTTTTCGCTGTGGACACGCGCCCTCATACTTGAGAGGCGCCAGCCCAGAGCTCATAAAAGTTAAAAACGTTTATCCTGCAGCAATTGGCTGGGCGTGGCCCCTGCCTTTATGCCCCTCCTACTCCTCCACAGCCGCCTCCTCCTCCTCCTTCTTCTCGGCTTTTTGCGCTTTTTACTGCGCACAAACTCAATTATTGCAAGATAATTTGGCACCAAAAAGGAAAACCTTAAATTGGTTTTTCCCCTCTTCAGTTTTTTTCTCCCCTTGCCCCCTGCGCTCTGTAAATTGATTTTAAGCGATATTTACCTTATCCTGATGATACCAGAAGATATGGGTCGGCGGCTCTGGGCTGAACTTGATGATGCAAGTGAGATTTATAGTGCTGCCCTTGTCCACGTATAAATCAGGACCTCCCAGAATGGTGGCCGTGGGCACTGCGGAAAAAGGGAGAGAGAGTATGTGTTACAGTGGAGCTTCGCTAATGCCATCCATTATGCAATGCATTCCCCATTCCCTTTTATAAGTCCGACAGTTTGGAGCTCTGCTAATCACTCGGTTACGTCGCCTAATCAGCGCCGTTCGCAGCTCTCTTTCGCCTCTGTCGAGTTGTGAAATTAAGCCATGGTTTGTTTTCCCAATTTCCCGCACAACGCTGGGCAGGGCAGGGCCACCAGTGACATGTACCCGTGCCCACAATCCCCTCTCCACACTCCCACGATTTTTGATCAGACCCATCCGGTACAGGCCGGCGATTGTTGGAAATTTCCATAGTCCAGAGTCCAGAGTCCGTGTCCGTAGTCCGTAGTCCGTTGTTCAAAGTGGGAAATGCTGTGCCAGTCAAAGTCAGCACGTTAAATAATCGATTAGGTCCTGTCAGGCGGCCGGAGAATGGAAAGTTTTGGAAGGGACAAGGCTGTGCACAAAGTTGGGAGTGATTTCAAGATGGGTTATGGCTCAATTTTGGCCAGCTTTAGGGGCGATTCTATAATTTAATGTGCTCTTAGGCTGCCTGTTAGTTAGTTTGTTAATTTTATTAGTTTCTTTTAAAAATTGAATGATTTAGCTACCTTAAGAGATTTCAAATCACTTGAGTAGGTATCTAAAAGTATGCAATACTTTTGCGTGCTTGCATTGCATACTTTTAAGTACATTTTAAACTGATTTAAAATCTCTGAAGTAATTTAGTTGCAATTTAGTTCATAATTAAAGGTGATTACTAGTTGCATAACTTATGAGAATACTTTTCAAACAAGTTAGTTACGAGTTACTTGACTTTGCTTTTAATTTGTTGCCATTAAATATAGTTTTTTTTTGTTAGTCAATTTTGTTTACCGTTGAGTTGCCAGGGAAATCAACTCCCTCACACCTTCACACACATCTTACACACTCCATTTACACTGCAGCTGTTTTTTCACATAACTCGGATTACCCAACGCACGTTTCCCGGGTTGTTTGCAGTTCCAAATGGAAATGCAACAATATCGGGTGTTCTTTTGCCTCTGCCTTGGCCTTATCCTGAGGCTGAGAACGTGCCTAGCCATAGATTTCTGTGACATTTCGTCCTGCCTGGGAAAGGATCACATCGGATGCAATAACAACATGGTAAGGAAGGCTCTTGGATGGGATGGTGTGCCTGCCTAATTTCCACCTGGCTTTCTGGTAGACTTTCGATGAGAAGAAGTGCCTGCGCTTTAACGGCCTGGTGAATATGCAGAGCTTCCGTCGCTATCTGCTGACCATGCACAACAAGTACCGTCAGGATGTGGCCAGCGGGCATATGGACGACATGCCGCCGGCCAAGAAGATGCCCGAGCTGGCCTGGGACGACTATCTGGCCGTGCTGGCCGAGTATCACCTGAAGGGTTGCGTGATGGAGCTGCCTTCCGAGGTTTGCGTGGACACCGAAGACTTTGTCGATCCGTTTAGCAACTACGCCGAGGACTTCTACCCCCGACCCCAGCGGCGTCAGTCCAATGTGCGCCAGATGACGTCCCTCACCGAGGGCTGGCTGGACGAGGTCTACGACCTGGAGTCCACGGACAGGGAAATGGCAGGCGCGAACATCGCCAACATCGTCAGCGATCGCAACACGCACATGGGCTGTGCCGCCGGCCAGGACTACGACCTGTGGAACGTGCACTTTGCCCTCGTCTGCTACTACGGCGCACCCGCACCTGCCCAGGACGAGGCCCTCTACGAGGCGGGCGACTTCAATGCCAGCCTCTGTACCCACGGGAAAAGCGCGTCGTACCCAGACCTCTGCAAGACACTGGCCCTAAATCACTGAGTGGCGACTCGTAGCCGGAAAAATAAATATTGCAAAGGCTTTGGGTATAATTAAATGTGCGAAGCGCTTGGGCAATAAGAGCGTACAGCTAGAGATGCAATGCTGGCTTCCTCGGCTAGAGCTGGTTCCTCTAAGGCACATTATACCAGACATAAATATTGATTTTAGAGGCTAGTTTACCTTTATATAAATAATCAACAAATTGAGGTAATAAAAGTGTAGATATTCAATAAGCAGAATTTACTTATCTAAATTTGATTTCATTAGTTAATTAATTTAAGCAAAGTTAGGTTTGTTTAGAAATCAAAATGTAATTTAAACCCTAACCCTTAAATTTAATTGAATGCCCAGATTTTGTTTCTTGCACAATTATAGCAATTTGCGAAAATTACTCTTCCTCGTGGGTTAGAGTCTAGCAATTTTCCGGCTCTCAAATGGCGCCAGCACCGGAGAAAAGTGAACGAAAAATTGCGCAAAAAGGTAGGAAATAATAGGTGGTGGGCGAGTAACACTGTAACCGTAACAAGCTGGCAAAGTTAGTGGGTAAAAGCTTGTTGGAAAGCAATTTGTTCGTCATGAGCCAGAAAAGTGCTGGCCCCGGGCGCCCCTTTCCCCTCCACCCTGCACTTGACTCCCACAAACACTGGCACGAGCAAATGCTGTAAAATATTAAAAAATAATATGCATGCATGGGCAGCCCTCGAGCACACCTCTCTCATCTCTGTCTGTCCCTCTATCGCTGTCTCTTTTTTTCCTCTTGCGGTTAGACTTGTCACTCAGCCAAAAAGTATGCAGCACCGGCGGATGGGTGCTCCGGAAATCAACAATTCACCAACGCCGACACCAATTCACCAACTCATATCTCACTAACCAGCAACTGTCGCAATGGGGCCAAACATCCCGGCAAACTCATCATCGCTGGACTGATACACCCGATCGGCGGCTATATAGAAGGCGTCGTCATTATAATACTGCTGCATCATGTTACTCGTCTCGGCGTCAATCAGATCTGGCCATCGATTCGTTGTGTGGGTTAAACCAAAAATATAAACAAAAGACAGAAAGAAAGCAAACAAAATGTGAAATGAAAATAGAAAATCATTCAAATAATTGTAATAAAACCCGGGCTAAACTAATTAACTAAAGTACACATAGCCGAAAATAGATTGGGCACCCGCCCTTGTAATTATTGTGAGGGCCGTGCCTAGTCTGATAAATAATTCATTTATAATTCGTTGGCTATTATTTTTATGGGGAAACTTTAAGTTTTATTCCATCAAATTGTGTTTCCAATCACGATTTCAAATTTGTTATTCTGTTTTTTTCCACTCCCGGGCGCGCTCACTTATGTTTGTTTGATTTAGAAAATAAACCATAAAAATAATGCAGGCAAAATATAAATACGTTTTGTGGCCCCAGGATTAAAGAGAATAAATGTTGTTTCCGTATAAATTTATGGTTGGCCAAATGTTTTTGTTGCGCAGTTTATTTTCCCCGTTATCTACACCTTAATTCCCCCCGTATATATATACATATATGTTTCATGTCGATATCCGTTTATGTTCACGTTAAGCTCTTTGTTTTTCTTTTTGTTTTTTTCATTTTTGTGCCAACTCCCTTCAGTCCATCAATCTGTCTGAAAGAATTTTTTGAAAATTCCTCTGCCATATTTACCGGCGAAGTCGCGTCCTGTTTTTATATCCTGCTGCGACGATTGCCAAGTGTGCATAATTTACACTCTTGGAAATTGCATGAATATGCAAGAACGATACAGAAAGGAAATATGCGGAATTCCCCAACCTAACAGGACCTCGCCCCCACACAGTCTATATGAATTCCTTTGTGGGTATGTGTATATTCCAGCGGAACTGGAAAAAGGAGGCACTGGTATATCAGGCTCAAAAGTATACCTATATAATATTACATTTAAATTTATTTTTGAGCAAATCTTGTATTTATTTATTCAACGCCTATCGCTCAATTAGGAAAAGAGAGTCATTACTTCGAAAACGTGATTTTTATGTTAATTATCCCCACAGATACTCCATATAGTACTTAATATTCTGTAAGTGTTTCATCGTGATGGCTGTTTTTTTATCAAAACGGGAAAATTGTTTATGTTTTCTGAGGCTATTTCCTTAAAATTGATATATTTTAAAGTATCAATTATTTTTCGTTGGCTAACCCAAGTTATATTTCAGATTTTATACAAAAATCTTTCCTCTTCCCGAAAACCCCCCTGAAATCCCTATTCCCATTAATACTCACCCACGATATTCAAGTTAACCGAGTAGCTGCGCACCGGCTGCGTGGATATTTGGCACTCATAGACCCCGGCATCCCGCTGCTGGGCCCACTTGATCTGCAGGGTCCACTCGTCGATGTCCCGGTGATAGGAGGTCTGGAACCGCTGATCCGTTGTGTAGGTGTACGTGCCCACGGTGAGGATGTGCAGGTCGCGGTGTCGTATCCAGGCAACCTGCCGAAGGGGAGAGAGAGGATACCCAGTTGAGATTACTTTAAAGAGGCATGATTTTCAAGGCCGGGAAAAACCACACAATTTATGCAGCTCACAGATAGAATTTTCATACAGCTCGAAATTAGTGTGCGGAACGCATGACAGACCCGGAAAATGATACTGCCCGCACCTCGGCCAGCAGCGTCTCTGTCCATTTTCCGGCTCTTTCCGCAGCGACATTCACTCGACATTGCCCACTACATTTGGTACAAATTTTTTGTGCTCCCTGGTTTGTTATGTTTTTATACCCTTGCAGAGGGTATTATAAATTTGCCATGATGTTTGCAACGCAGTGAAGGAGTC